>VDFB02009810.1:0-151892 GCA_007258455.2 Sequoia sempervirens
AATGATAAAAATCGCCATATATATCCACACAACAAGGAAATTACATCACTAAGCATGTCAACCTCAACAAAATAATAAAATGAATACAAACTATTGGCCCAAAACATTAAAGATTATTAATGCGAATCAACCAAGGTCGACCACAACATAGTGAAGACCCAAAATAACATTCTCAAACATGAACCACCTTTAAAAATTATTCCTCGAAGATCCACAACACGCTACAACACCTTGTCTGCCAAGAACATGAAAAACATGAACATGCAAGAGAAAATCTCCAATCGCGAGCACCATGATCAATGTGAACATGCAACATAGATACAGAATGATCTAGAAACACCCACAAACATCATGAATCACCAGAACAACAACTGAAATTACTAGAATCACATCATCTTTATTCAGGAACACCAACTAAAGCAACAAAATGACTGTCATAACACAACTGCTCATAACACGATCAAATCTTCACCGGATATCTGAAACTTAATGTGGATAAACTAGATATACTTGACAACAAACCCTTTAGTCCACAACCTCTAATCATCAACGTACTGAGGTAACCAACCGACTGAACTTCACTTCACCACTAACAACCTGCAACTTACTTTATTACAATTTTCTCAATATTCTTGACATATATAGCTTCTAAGACATGAATGCCAATCAAATCTTCACTGAATATCTGAAACTTAATGTGGATAAACTAGATATACTTGACAACAAACCCTTTAGTCCACAACCTCTGATCATCAATGTACTGAGGTAACCAATCGATTGAACTTCACTTCACCATTGACAACCTGCAACTTACTTTATTACAATTTTCTCAATATCCTCGACATATATAGCTTCTAAGACATGAATGCCAATAGTGTTGACATCAATGAAAACCACATATCAGCAACACAACCACAACATCCAACAAGACCAAGGCTATAGAGGATTAATGTAGCATGCAGGATGAAACTCGTCACAGGTGTTTGAACCAAACCCATGCATGTAGGGTAACCAAATTAACAAAGATCCTACATGGTGGCTCAACCCTAAACATAGCTAACAAGGAAAAAAATAAGATCAACTAAACAGTGACAAAACGTATAAATATAGAGCCACAGTTATATAGCATGAGAGCACGGTTCTCAAGCAAGCTAGACACCTGATACACCATTCTTCAAGATAAAGCATAATAATGAATAACCATTTGAAATAGTAAGGAAACATATGATACACGTTTGAAAATACCTCTTCTTAGATGCGAATCTCAATGATTTTTTCTCACATGAAATTAGCAACAACTTCTCTTTTTCCTTCGTTCCTATCTCCTCTATCAATTTTTCCTTGATCTTCTCTATGCTTTTTTGCTATATTGTCTCCTCCAAACTTGCCCCTCTGACCAAGGATATCTCTTTTGCTATATTTGGAGGTGGTGGTCTTAATTATTTTTCCATACCTCTTTCACTTAGCTACCCACTCCTATTTTTGAGCATTATCTCTTACTTTCTAATATGGGAGGGTTCGACCCCTTCCCCATTCACTAAGGGAGTTAAAAATTAAAGAAAACACTCATTGTTGAACCCCATGATAATATATTTATATGAAAATTCACAAACATACACACATTTTTTTGTTTTTCGTTATCAAGAGTTTATTTTCAAGTTCTTTTAAAAGTGAAACTAATATAATCGTTCTTCTCATGATAATTGTGTATGATCAAATCCATTTCCAATACCATTAAAAAAAAACTTTGGAATAGAAAGGGTAAGGCAACAATGCATTAGATTCGTTTCTTTCACAAGATTGCTTATTTAACCAAATTACAATTCCATACAAGCAAGAATGATATTTATCAATTATAGACAAATGCAGATGTCATTGTCTACTGTGGTGTGTGAGATTCTAGATTCCAACCTTGTTTACCATTCTTCGTTTGGCTAAGCATTCTTTCCTTAACCATGTTCTTGTTCTTCAACCCACTCCTGCACACACACACTCTTGCACGTGCCAACTTTATTAGTAACCTTTAACTAATAATCATTACAAAATAATAATTTTAAATCATAAAATTTACAAAATAAATCATTTTCCATATATCATTTGCATTTATCAAATTCATAATATTGTTTTATCCATTTCCATTTAACTTAACATTATTAAATGCAAGTAAAGAAATTGAGATGTGACATAGAGTAAAAGGGTATTTACCTGGTTAATTATTTAATTACTTAGTGATATTTTAACGCTAATTAATTACTTAGCTTACTTAGGTCATGTGATTTTTTTTCTTAAGTCAAAGGATTGAGACATATGTTATTATCTATTTTTATCTTCACCTATGGTTTCTCTAAGTTTACTTTCATTTATAAGGATTATTCATTATATCATTCATTATTCAATGTACATTCATAATGATTCATGATTTTTTAGATCAATAGCTCTTGGCTTGCACAACTTTACTTTTTTTTTTCTCTTTTTGTGATAGGTATTTGATTATAAGTGATCCTTAGGAGTTGTAGGGTTGAGGATTCAACTCTGACATGGTACTGGAGCTCCAAATCTATACTTCTTTAACTTTTTTTTTAGATTTTTTTACTTTTAAAAAAAATTGTACATCTTGAAGCCAAAAGGATTTTATTGTTGCATTCAAAAGGCCCCAAAACCCTAATATCACCTATCCAAATTTGCTAAAATTAGAGTAGAGAAAGTTTTTGTAAGTTTTTTTGGGACTACACAAATTTTGAGGTTAAAAAATTCATACAATTACATGGAATCGATATAACTATATGAAATCTATACAAGTGTATGGATTTGTATGGCCATACAATTTCCATTAAAACCTATATAAACATATATGCTATAATAGCGTGTTATTTACATTTTTCAATACAATTTTTATGTTTTTAATTATTATTTTTATTTTATGGCATCCCTCTAGCTTTTTCAATGAGTTAGGTGATTTTGGTTGTCTTTATTCTTATTCTTACAATGCCACTTTTTAATACTATTTGTAATTGTTTTTTGTACCCAATTAGATACCACACATCAAAAATTTCCAAAGTTGCCAAAGTTGTTTTTCCAATCGACATATTTTTTTCTTTTGAACTATCATTTCTCCCCAGCTTGCAATGACGAGTTTTTGGCCTATTGCTATCAATTGGCCAACAACCACTTAGTAGTAGTGGCATCATTTAATATACTCAATGACAGTGTCCTTGCTAGAAACCACTCCCTTTAAGTAATACATCACCCTCAAAACAACTCCCCAAGTGTGAATGTAGTTTCTTGATTATTATTAGCTATTTCATGATTTGCAAGTAGTTTCATAATTTTCTTCTCATTTTAGTTATTTTATAAGAATTTCTAAGCATACAAGCAATTTTTATGACTTATCAATGGTTTCTTGTTTATTTACCATGGTTTTTTGACTATTGGGTGTATTTTTGTCATGTGATGGTCTTTTGGGCAAATTGATAAATTTTCAACTATTTAAGGAATATAGTTTACAATTTTTATTGTTGTTGTTGGTGTCAACATAAAATAAACTTGTATGAATGACCCCACAACCTATCCTAAACCCTAAGTTTCCCTAAAGGAGATTATTTTGGCATATCTTGGGCATTACAATATTAAAATTTGGTACACAAGATATCATTGGAAAACTGGTTTTGAGCATTTTCCAATGGTGTAGGTATTTTTATCACATTTTTCTACTATTATATTTAATTACCTATCAAATTCAAATCTTCATTTTTGGCTCTTGAGCTCATAATTTTTTTCTTAGAACTCTATTTTTCACAATTCTTATGATGTTGGAAAGGTATTTCACATCTCCTCACAACTATCCATGCATTTTTTCTAAATCATTTCTTAGGTACCTTTTATTTCACATTTTGGTTGAATGCTTAGAGATTTTAGTACTTTAAAAAGTTCTATTTTTATGAGATGAATTTATTTGAGCTAATTTACATGTATTTCCAACATGTCCTTTCTAAGGATTATAAGGATCATGTTGTGCTAATTTTTGTACTCATGCTCTTCTATAAAGTGTTATGGGGGGTTTGTTGTGTGTGCTTATTATTTCCAATCACAACCTTTTCTATCTTCATGCACGTGTCTTGTTTTGCACACCTTTTTTAGTTATAGGTACTATTAGGTACAAATTATGGGTGTGTTTCTTCTTATTTATGCACTACATTATAACTCATGATTATAGTGGACATGCCATCTATCTCCCTTATTAGAATTATGGGGGATCTCATAATTTTGATGCTAATGCTTCCTTGGTTTGAATTTTGAGTGAGCTATGTATTTAGATTTTTTTCTTATATAGTACGCGAATACAATAGTTGGTGGTTACCCTAAAGTAGAAAAATATGAACTTATGCTCAAACTCACACTAAAGTAGAAAAATTATGTCAAGAGGGGTCCGATTGTCCAAATGTTGAAGAGATAAGATGACTAAGGATCAAGGGGGTTGTGCAAGCCCCCAGGATCCAAGATCCCATGGAAAACCAAAATAAGCACAAAGGAACACACACACACACATGAATGATATGCAACAAAACAACACATATAAACATACATGTTAGAAAACATGAAGCATACATGATGAAAACACATGACATGATGGAACATATAGATGATGAAATAAAAATAACCACGATGTAAACATGAAGAAGACACACAAAAAGGAACACAAGAAAACACAAGGTTAGTACTAAAAGATTTGAGTCAGTAAGGAAAAGAGACCTCAGTCTTAAATTGTCTCAAATACCAAACATCATCCATCAAATAAATGTTAGCTCACATGAGGAATAGCAAGTTGTGTTATGCCACATCACTCATGAATGCAACTTCACTGGAAAGCAAGTTGTATTATGATAGGTGGTCATGTTAAAGGGAATTCATGACTCAGACAATAGAAAAGTTTGATATTTTCTAGGTGAATCACAAATCAGGAGACACATAGGCTAGTGAATTCTGATATTTACTAGGTGATCTCCCAAGACAAGGTAAAATAAGATACACACACTAGGTCTACAAGGTGTTCTTGTAACAAGGTGGAAATAATGGGAAACATATATTAGGTCTACAAGGTGTTCCCATGACAACCATAACAAGAGTTATACTCCCTGATAACCTTAAATAAGGTGCTACAAGATGCTATGTCAACTCTACACTAAGTTCAACTCCCATGAATAAAGTAGAGCAAAAATACCAAGGTTTAATGTCATGAGGGCCGAATATGACAAGGATTAATGTCACATGGGATGAATATACCAAGGTTTAACATCACTGAGGATGAATATTCCAAGGTTTAACATCACGAGGGATGAATATGCTAAGGTTTAACACCATGAGGGATGAATATGATAAAATTTTAAAGACTCAAGGAATGTTGTAATAATATCACCATAAAAGGTCACAATCAAAGGGCCTTTGCTTAATACATAAAGGTCACACCTTAGCGAACATCACACATGATAACACGACCAAGAGAGGACTAATAATGGGATAGAAAGTCACACCTTAGGGCATACCAAACATAATATAACCACCAAGAGGAGAGTCATACGCCAAGAAAGGTCACACTCTTATGGGGCATCAAGTCCAATATCACCAAAAATGAGACACATCACATGGATTAAGAAGGCCACACTTTGGTTGACAAGGTCACACTTCCTAGGAGATGTATGTTATCATCATTAAGAAGGGACCATTCCATATGCAAACAATGAGCAGGGGACTATATGCCCCCCTTAAAATATTAGTGTACTTGCTACACTAACATTTTAAGGAGATAAATAGGGATCCCTTTCTAGAATGAATGCAGGTCTAGGACATGAGTACTTAAACCCTTTGCCCCAAAGTGTAGGGACAAAGATGAGTCTAGATGGATGATGATATGTTGCTTCTCGTGGAATAATATATAATTGCATAAAGCCAAGTTTGTAACCCCATGCATGGTAGTGAATATTGTGTGATACTACAACTACCACATGACAAGGAGCAACAACTAATTCTATCGATTAAGTGAAAATCTTATTGATGTTTTTGAAGGATAATAGCCAAGACCTCTTGTTGTTTCTTGTGTGCTAGGATCTATAGGGACACATATACCTTGTTCTTTCACTCCACATCCTTTTCCATTATAGCCAAATTCTTTCAAGAGTTGGTACCCTCTTCCATAAAGTTTTTCCATTTCTTTCGAGGATAGTGGTTTTTCATAGTCACTTTCATCATTTGTGGATGTGTAATTTGTGTTTTCTCCCTTGCTAGAAGTTATGAAATCTTATGTCTTGGATGTTTCAATGTAAAATTGTGTTGATATTACTGCAACTTCTTTCTCTTTTTCCTTCAACTTTTTTGTAAGCTTATATTCCCCCATGAAAGTAGGTGTGAAATTTAATGGTCCCCAATTATCATCAAATGAATTTTTCATGGATGGAAATATCTCATATCTATCCTCATCTTGTAAAGGGTCTACTTTTGTAGTTGGTGAAAATGTTATAAGAGAATCCTTTTTTCCTGTTTTAGTTTGTAAACATTGTTCAAATTTAGGGTCATCTTTTATCATGTAAACCTTATTGTTGTATACGTACTTCAGTGAACGATGAAGCATTGAAGGCACTGCATTCATTTCATGAGTCCATGTTCTACCCAAGAGAATATTATATGAAAGATCCTAGGGCATGATATGGATAAGAGTTTATAAAGTAACATACCTGACTTTGATAGGTAATTTTATAACACCAAGTGGTTTATCCCCCACATTATCGAAACCACAGATGAACACAGAATTTGGTTGAATTTTAGTTTTGTTCACTCCAATTTTATCCAAAAGGCTTATACTACAAACATTAAGCCCTAAATCATTGTCAACAAGGGTACACCTAATCCTAGCCTTGTTAATAACAACTAATATCATCAAAGCATCATTTTGTTTTTGCATTTCTAAAGGAGGTAATTCACTTTGATGAAAGACAATGTCTAAATCAAGTTGATTCATATTCTCAATCAAAATTACTACATAATTTGGTTGCACACTAGAGGGGGATAACAACGTTTTGTAAATCCTTTTGAAGCATGCCATGGTAAGCAGGTGATGTTTGAATTAAATCCCACAAGGATATCTTAGTAGGAGTGTTATGAAGTTACTCAACAAAATCAAATTATTTACCACTACGATGCAGGATGTTAGGTGCAGGTGGGAGATATGGTTGAGGCAATGGGATAGATGTTGGAGTTTATTTTGGCTACTTATTGTTTCTAGCGTTGTATGTGTGAGATACAACATGATAATTTGGTTGTTGTGACACATGATTACTAGTAAGTTGCTTTGTAAAGTTTAAGATAGAACCTGGAGATTTAGGAGGTCCTATAATAAGAGGTGACTTAGGAAGTCCAATAAGTAGAGGAATTTTAGGAGGCCCAATAATTAGAGGACTCTTAGGAGTTCCAATAATCAAAGGAGACCTAATAGCCAATTGCGTGTGTGTAACCTCAATAGACTTAACTTCTTCTTGATGATCTTCTATCAAGGGGGGATTCAATTCCACCCTAGAATATTCAACTAAGCAATCCATCTTACTATCTTTTGAAGGAAATGTATCAATTATTTCGTCCTCTTTCCCAACAATATCTTCCCAAGTAGAAGAGGTAGAGGGAGAGAAACAAATAAGATTCTCATGATGCTAAATGATTGGATCTTTTAACACCAAGATATCTTTTTCGCTCATAGGAGAGATAGCAGGAGAACAACAAACATGATTTTCAATTATTGTATTCTCTTTCATCAAGCTAACCTCACACATAGGAGGTATAGTGGGAGATGGATCAATGAAAAATAACAAAAGAGGGGCAATAAACTCATTTTCATATGCTTGTAACAAAAGTTCCTTAAAATGTTCAACAAGATTTGACAATAGAATATGAACTATGATAACACAAGATTTTTGGAATGAAAACATGATGTAAATAATTGACCTATAGATCTAAAATGCAATAGTTTTTCCTAAATTTGCAATAAATTAAGCAAGATGACACCTTTCTTGCACATGCAATAAACACTATTTTAGAACTTCAATACAGACATTTGCAAGCAAAAACAAAATGAAAGTACAAAGATAAAAATATGTGCAAAGTTTATCCGAGACACCTGTAGTGGGACAAGGATGCCCAAGGGTGTGTGAGTCCTTGACAGGGGTTAAAAAAACTGAAAAATTGAATTTTTTCTTATTGTTCAATGTTACTATTTTTGTTTGCAGATAGGCTTAACAGTGACTATTTTTCCATAATTTCTTCAATTTAAGATAATGTAATTCAAATGAAAATGTGCAACAATGCAATTCCCAGATCTTAATCCTGCAATAATTGATTGTTTGAGATGATTTTTTTTTAAAATGACATGATTTGATGCAAACTTGAAACAAAACAATACAAATTTTCACTTGTTTTTGACCTAAATGAAAGATGTAATTTAAATGTAATGAACAATTTAACCACTTAATGAATGCAATTTGAATGTAGATTTGATATAAATGACTGAAACAAACCTTAATGAAACCTATGATGCAATATGTGATGCAAAATTTTTATCTTATTTTTATGCTTTTATGATGAAAAAATGAAGCCCTAAATGAACAATGCAAACTAATGCAATGCAAATGTAGACCTAGGGTTTGAAAGACTTCCAATTTTAGAAAGTTTATAGTACATTGAGACATCGGGTTCACCAAAATGAAATATAGAAAAAGGGATCCTAGGTCCTAACATGCAAATAACCTAGGATGCAAGGGGCCTTTTTCCAAGTTTCATTAAAATGTAGATCAACAAGGTGTATAGATTGAGTATTAACCATGAAGGTGAGCCAATCAGACCTGGATCTACACCTAATTGAGGATGCAAATGGATTGGAATTAATTTAGAAAAAAATGGTCTGGTTGTGCCTACAAGGACTTATTCACCCAATGGTGAATTCGTCTTTGATAGGGTGTCTTGCTCAACTTTTGGTGTCCTTTGATAGTAGTTATGTAATCCTGGTTTCCACTTACAGAGTTGTTAGAATGTTTTCAGTAAATTTTATAGGTGAGTTTCTATATCTTGATAACTTTGATGACAATAAATGCAACAATGAATGAATTGCCTTCAAAATTTCCTTGATCAGGTCCTCAAACCTATAACCTGCACATTCACAAAGAGAAGAGATGTTGGGCCATTTAGGGGCTTGCCTCAGTCAAACCTTATGTAAGTGTTTCCACTTCCACAATGGAAAAATGTCAATGATAAATGATAATAGAAAGGAAGGAATGATGAAATCACAATGTGTTATAACTCACCACCCTTCAATGACTTCCTTGAAGGACTATAGTCATGCACATCACCTCAAGGATTTTGATCTTGCTTTGCTTGAATGCTTGAATGCTTTGGAGACCTACAACAAGGGTTAGCCTTCTTAAAACCATGATAACATGATAACATAAACTCACAAACACTTTGACATGATGCTTGGATCTTGAATTATTGTAATAAAGCTCTGGAATGCTACTCTTAACTTTCTCTTGACAAGAATATTTGCTCCTTAATTACACCTATAGTTTCAAATGATGAAAAGACTAGGTATTTATAAGCATTTATTTAATTGCCCAAAAATTAGATTCCAAAAGCCAACACTTGTAATTTGAATTTTGAATGTTAAAATACTGTCAACAATATGTCCAAAAATGGGTCCTGGCTAAGAAGGGGTACCCACATGGGCGAATGGGTCTTGGCCCAAATTTCCTAGACATTCATTGTCAGGGGCAACATGTGAATTAGATGCATTTATTCAATGCTTGTAGTTTATTAAAAAATGGTACAAATGAGCTCCAAAATACATAATTTTAGGAGATTATGGGGTCAATTAGACTCAATAATTTAGGGGGGGGGAAACATAGTGTGAAATTGTTAAGGGTGACAATTTTCGACACTACACATTGTAACCCATGATTATAGTAGACATGTCATCTATCTCCCTTGTTAAACGATGAGATCAAATCATTTCCCCATAATGCTTACTTTAGCAAAAGATCAATCACCTTCTAGATCATCCTTTAAGTTTAAGCAGATGTGTTTGATAAATGATAAGTTGCTTGACTTAATTAGAAGATGTTGGGGTGAAGCTGAAGTCCCAAAAGACACCAAAATGTTCTCCTTGAATAAAAAAACTAGCTTACACGCCTTCTTTAATTATATGTTATAACTTATTCCAAGCCTTTTCTAATATCCTAAGAGATTCATTACACTCACCTTTAATAATTTTTCCTTTTTGTTTTGCATGTCCACTTAATAATTTTCCCTTTTTGTTTTGCATGTCCACTCTTTGGAACCTAATTCTCATACCTGAATAATCATGGGAATCTCTATAAACTTTTTCCTACTTGGAGCTATCGTACCATCTTAAGAATATCTAATTTTCACTTTTGAGGTGAAACAAACATGCTTGAAGAAGTGTTTGTTGTGTACACCTCTATTTGGCAATCTTTTATCTTTTGTGCATTCCCTTCGTGACTTCTTCTTGCGCTGTCACACCCTTCTCTCTATATCTTCAATGGTAATATTTGCTTTGAATTTTATCCTTCTGCATTCTCCATTGGCCGCGACCTCTCAGTTCCTTTCCCAGGTTGAAAATCTGGTTTGTTTTTGTTTTTAAATCTTCTTTGTCACATGATGCCTTTGTCTGTAGTCTTCACATTTTAAATGTATTTTGCATTTTAACTTGTTTTTCTTTAACTACATAAACACCTTTTACCTGTCTTGAAACTGCAAAAGTCAAATTGTTGATGCATCGCCAATCTGCTCGCATGAGTTTGTTGTGCATCTCTCATGTAGGATCTAGTTTCGCACTTGACTCCACCAACAATGTGTAAAGTTAACATCTCAAATTTACCTTGCATCTCTTCTTCCATCTTTTCAAAAAAAATTATTGTTAGGCCTTGCCGGTTTTCATGCCCCCATTTCATTTCCCATCATTTATTATTCATTCTTCATTTAATAAGATTCTTTATTTGTAGATTTTTTCAATTCACAACATTTCATGTATTTTAAATAATTTTATTAGTTGAATTCTTGGGTCTTATTTTAGACAGGGATAGTCATAATCAATTCCTCAATTGCAATATTCACTAAATACAAAATTTAACTTATTAATAAGATGTTGATTAGCTAGCTGGGATAAATAATTTCTATTTTCTACAAAATGTAATTTAACTATAATAATGAGTATATTAATATGTATTTAAAAAGTAAGGTTTTAATTTTGATGGGGTTCTTGTGAGGTAGAATTTCACATTTACAACAAGGTACCAGCCATTAGAAAGCCAATTTATGTATTCACTAGCCATGCACCTCACAATTTTATTATGTAGAAAACTGTTATTTTGATACGTTTACATTATAAAATAAATGTTTTCCATTTTACACTTTTCATTAATCATCATAACTCCTTACTTATCTTATATTATTGATCATTATAAATTTTTTATTAATCATAAATATTATATATTTTACATATTCCTTACTAACCAAATATACTACCCTTCATTATACCTTGTCAATAAATATGCATAGTGTTCAATATTAGGAAATTCCTGACTAAATATATGCCATGCATGTACTCCACCCTCCACTTATCAAACCCCATACAAGTATTCTTGCAATAATTTTTATGATGTACTTAATCTTTCATATGATCTAGATTTTATCGTACTTATCTGTAACAATCTTGTACAAGGAAAAACAATTTTTAAATTCTAAGAACTCATTTAATTTTGAACATTTAATTAAACATAAATGTCAAAGTTTATCAAACTATTAGCATTTTTTATACTCTTTAGATTATAAAGGACAAGAAGTATGTTCGTTGCTGACATATTTTTAGAACACCATTCCTCGATAGTTTGAATCGTTCAAAGTTGAAACAACAATTTTAAAGGCTTGATATTATTCATATCTACCAGCTTTAACATATTTAGATATCACATTAAATACATTAAAGATTTCAAGAAATGTCTTCCTACACTCATAAACAAGTAAGCTATCATTTCTAAGTACAACATTATGAATTTCAAACCGCGAGCATTAATAAAGAAATTGCTTGCCTGTCTTAAAAATCGGGTACCTCCAACTGTCAATCGCCTGGCTTATGACAATTATACATAATATATATATTCAACTTCTGCATGCTCTTTTGTGATAAACTGTGTTTGGGTAGGGTGTTATTGGCTAGAGGAATTGTACAAGTTGGTGATAAGTTTGAAGAGGTTATATGAACCAGGCATTCTAGACGTATTCATATATAGATTTTTTAACATAATTTATTTCAAATTTTGTATTTCATTCTTAAGTCCCTTACAAACCTAAGAACTGTAATGGTTCTACATTGAGATGTTCTTTCAATTTTTCAGTGAATTTTTTAAAAATATTTTCAAATCTTTGAATTTATATTTAAAGAATCACACAATTTGTTAATGTTGTCTTGCCTGCTCCATCAATTCCAAATACCACCATTGCTATACAAGGTATATCATTTTGCCATTCCAAGAGTTTAACCACTTCTTCAAGCTGTTGTTGGCAAGGGCATGACATGTCATGTATCCATTCAAAGAGAGGAATACAACCTTTCAAAATAAAATCAAATTCAATGATGAAAGGTCATGTATGTTTGAGATGACAAATTACTAAGAACAAAGTACAAGACAAGAATTATTCAAGGACAAAAAGTATAGAAGATATAGAAGATGGTGAAGAGTAGAATGAAAGTAAGAAATATTTAGAGGTGATGTGTATGTGTGTTTGGATTTCATGTATCACATTTATAAAAATTGGGTGTGGGTTTTGATTTTATATTAATTTTTAATTACAATTTGAGTAAAAATGTTAGCAACCAATCCTATAATCACAAGTTATAAAAAAGAAGACAAACAATTAAAATATTGATTGTAGGTGTTAATATAATTGAAAGAAAAAATGTCAACAATTGATCTCATAACTATATGCTACAAAAAGGAAAGCTCTCTTAGACACAAGATTGTTTAGGCTCATATAACCTTAGAAAAAAGAAAAAAAAAACATCTTACAATTAAAACTATATGTCAAGGAAGCTTAGAAAAATATTGATGTATTTGATACTAATGCGAGCAAAATCTATATTTTGTTGTATTCCAATCTAGTTTGGATGTTGTATTTTGTTGGTGTACTTTTATTTGTCAATGATTGTTGTACTTTTCTCAGTTGAATATGTTAATTGTGATCTTATAAAGTAGATGGGTGATTGGTGATAGTGAAGTCCCTAGAACATGCTTTGATACCAACATGTAATGTTACAAGTTTCTTTATAGTATGAAAACCGATTTGTTAATATATTTATAATCTAAGTTTAAAGATTATAATGTTTTCTCAAAATTGTGTAATTTAATAGTTTAGCATATTATTATCACCACTATGTATGTATGTATGTATGTATGTATGTATATGTATTATACAACATATACATACATACATATATATATCCAACAATATGAATATTATCAAATTGAGATTCTAAAATTAACTTCATCTCTTTATTTATAATTATGCATATCTTTGAATAATAATAAATTTGGTACTTATTTGAACAAAAGTATTTTAGTGTTCTTTTCTTTCATAGCTATGACACACTCCAAGAGGAAACAATTTCTATTCAAAGCATGGCATATAAAACACACACAATAGAGCAAACACTCAATAAGCCCTAGCCAAGATAATCTCTAGTGTACATTGTACCTTGAGTTGGACACGATATGTGTGCCCCTTGTCAATGCCCATCTAGCCCACCAAAAACAACTTCTTTCATAGGTGATCTTTGTGCCCTTTCCAAGTCTCACATAAATGCTTATATAACCTTTTAAGGAGTGGTTTCCAAACCATAACACTCTTCATAATTATTTAATAAATACAATTATTCATCTCTTAAAAAAAGGAATCTATTAAAACATTCATTATTATCTCCCTTTCTTTACTAAAGGGCCATACTAACCTTTACTTTTCTATTTCCCCTTTAATTCTAAAGCTTTATTTCATGAAAGATAACCTCACATAGGGGAAAAAGCCTCATAACAACTTGTATCATGAAAAATACACTTGTTCGTTCATCCATAAAAGTTGTTTGATCTTCCTTCATTTGTAAATCCCTTCTACCAAGTTAACTCTACTACTTCCTCTTGATGAATCTCCTTAATCAAAATCTACCCCTTTCCTTTTTCTATGAATGACATTTGTGCTTTACAAGCATTCTCAAGAGAGAGTGTAATTGTGAACAATTTAACCTTTTCTCATGTGTTTGCAAAGATCCCATAAGCTCATCAATAGTTAGCTTTGGATTCCTAAATAGCAACACCTATGAGATAAAATTTATTGGTAGGCTTCTCAAAGTAATATCTACAATCATTTGGTCCTCCATGGTCTCTCCATGAGACTTTATTTAGTTCACCACATCCATTTCATATGCAAAGAAGGCACCAATAGACATAATTATTTCATTTCAAGGTTCTCAAATTCCCTTCCTACCATTTTCAATCTCATAATATACACCTTACTAGTTCCTAGGTAGGCATTTTGAAGGTTTTTTAAACTTGCTTCGATTTAGTGGCCATTGCTACCCTTGGAAAGATGGATGTATTCATTGCTTGTTGGATGAAGAACAAAGTCTTTGTATCCCTTTTTCTTGGTTTATTTTAACAAATATTTTTAGGCTTGACTCAAGGCATCATAATTTGCCTAACAACAAGTTCTACATACCCATTCTTGACAAGACCCCACAAATCTTGAGAGCATAAGATTGTATCATTTTAATACACTAATAATCATAGTTTTTACCATTAAATTAGGGAATTTGAAGATGATTGATACTATTTCTCACATTTTCCACAATAAATATGTATTAATAACACTCAAATCTACTTTTAAATCTCTCAAATCACCAAATACCCAAGCACAAATGGCTATGATACCATATTGAAGGATTAAATATTTGAAATCAAGGGCATTTTGTTTCTAACTCATAATACACTAAATACAAAGAACTACTATGCATAATCAAAATGAACCAAAAATAAATAAAAACAAAGACAATAGGATAATAAGCTCAAATCTAGTCACACAAATTATAGAGAATCTTGTATATTATTCTCTACATTTTTCACATATAGAGCTATAAATCTTATATTGTAAAAGGATTGTTACAAAAGTGATGATGTTTCTTTCATGTTGTCCATTCATCCTCATTGCTATAAATATTGCATTATAAAATGTAAATAATAAAATATATGCAATATACATACATTTAGTTTCAAGTTTTTGGCTTGCACATAATTGTCTAGAAAAAATATTTTAGATTGCAAGCCATCTACCACCATTAATAAAATTATAAAAAAAATACTTAAGGAACAAGATTAGAATTTCTAACTTTTTTTTACCCAAAGAAAAATATAAGGATCAAGATTAGAGTTTCTAATTTTTTTCTTACACAAAGAGGTCATCCCCATCCTTGGAATGTGTAACAGGTTTTCTATGCACCTATCAATATTCAATGTGATCACTAATAGAAGAGAGTCATTATTTTTAAAAAGAAGAACAATAGTAAGTTCTTGAAAAATAGAATTTTGGCCTTGCAACCATTATAACAACCATGTAAACTCTAAAATAGATATTTAATGTCATTGCTTGAGTAATACAATTGATATCTTCCATTCCAATCTAAGTTTTTCTTCCACGTATCTTTTGGGTTCTTTGCTTGCTTCTTACTTAGAAACCCTTTAGTTGGCTTCTTTGACCTTGGCACTACATTAGTAAGGTAAATTTATTTTATGTGGGAATACATGTGTGACCTATTTTAAACTTTTTAGATTTCTCTTTCCATGTATTAAGCGCAAAATAAATCAAATTTTCTCCTAGGTATAAGGAAAGGACCATGCACATAATTTTGTTTCTTTGTGTATGTCATCAAGATTATTGCGCCAGTTAATTGGATTGGAGGGGTGAGGAAGGAATGCTAACAGGTAATTGGATCTATTGTGTGATTTTAGTCTAGAAAATAGGGTTTTGCATTTAATATCAAATAGGAATGAACATAAAATCTTATTCAATCCATTAAAAAATTATTGCATTTAAACTAGTGTGTATTGTCTTAAGGGAAGACTAGTGGTGATAGGAAGGGAAGTCAGTTTTTGATTTTAGGCATTATGAAATATTCTTAAGAGAAGTCATTGGTTTTGTGAGCACTAGGTAAATGCTAAGGGGAAAGCTAGGAACATGAGAAATATGTTTTTCTAAATGAATTTACTTTTGGGAACTAAATATATCAAGACTTGGTAGGACCTTATACCCTTTAATTATCAACAAGTAATGAAGGAATTTAATTTATGAATCATGTATGTGGTTCCACGGTCATATTCTTAATTAAACTTGTCCATATATCTATTGTTGTGATTATTGTGTTCTAAATCTAGTGTAGTGTTATCTTAGTCCTAATAGCATAGAATGTGTGTCAACCTTATAAAAATGGGATTGATGGGAGTTGAATTAGCACTTTTCCATGTTCACTAGATGTCAAATGAGCTAAACCCATCATGTTTTGGAGGTATAACAATGCTAATATGTAAATATTAGTATTTATGAAATTATGAGAATATAGATTTGGGAGTGGAGAATAAACTAAGTGTTTTTCCCCTATGAGAAGGTATTATGAGAGACTCAAAGAGAAATTTGTGTGATTTACAAGGAATATGAAAATATTTCTATGTTTTCCTATATGGAAAGGTGAATAATATAGTAAACTTGTAGTAGGAATGTTTTTTTCACAATCTATGAAGATGAGTAAGAGTTCTTTTGGATTTAACTATGTAAGTTTATTTTGCATCAATATTTTGGACCACACCCAACGACCCAATTCTTTCCTCATCCTAATGATGGATCATTATGTGATCCAAAATTTTGATTAAAAAAATTACACATTCAAATAAAAAAGCATTCATACTCATGATGAGCTTGGTCACCAAGGTGTCTCTACCCACTCCCATTTTCCAAATTCATAAAAGGACATTGTGAAAGCCAAATTTCCAACTATTGTATGTTGCTTCCATTATGTCTTATGGGTATGTATTTGTATGTTGTATTTCTTCCATGTAATTTTTTTGCATCATGTTTGGCATAAACAACCTCTTTAGCTCAAGCATGGTTAGAGTCTACATATATAAATGATACCAGTTGGATTTTTGGTGAACACTCATCAAGATCAATTCTAGGTATAGACTAAAAAGTAATTATTGGGAGCTAGATGCAAACTTCAAAACTTATGAAATTGACCAAAGAAATGGTGTCAAATTTTATACTATAAGTACTTGCATAATTTATAAGAAAAATATGTTAATATTGAGAGAAGCATGGAAGGAAATTATCAGTTGTTTAAAATTTATTGAGATACATGTTACCAGAGAAAATTTAATGAGCCCTTCACTATAAGTGACATTTTTTATGTGAATGAATTTGATTAAAATAATGTTACAATTAGAAAAAATAATGTGGCAAACAATCAATGGAACTAATTTAATATAAGGAATCTACATACTTTGTTGATATTGTGGAGGAATGATGGTCCTTTCTATAAAACTGTATTCCCTTAATCTTGGAAATGATTTGGGTCTAAATTAATGGTAAAATTGAGATGTAAGAAATATAGGGATGATTATTTTATGTATATACTATTACACTAAATTTTAACACTACAAGAGATGAAATTATGAATCTTTTGGTTAAAGCTCTAATTATCATTTCCCAAAAGTTATTATATCAATTTTGGTTTGTTGTAGAACTCAATGTTTTGGATATTTCAAATCATTTTGATTTATCACTATCTATATATTCACACGTAAATTAGTGAAGCTTCTAGGAAAAGATTTTTTCTAGATCAATTATAACATTTTTCCTCCCAAGTTCTCCATGTTCAACTTGGAGCAAATTAGGTTCATCTTGATGAAGATTGAAATGCACTAATATCCTTTTAGTCACTTAGAAAATTGAGTCTTGTGAGAATTTAGCAATTGAATTGTCACTATTTCCTAATTATATTGAATCATTGAATCCTACTAATTCTTTTAGGATCACATTACCACAACCACAAATCCTAGTTCATCCCAAGTTGTTTTGTCAATGTTTTGACGTAGGAAAATTTAGCTTCATCTTCACTATTCCTAATATTAGTTCTTGGTATAATGCAATTGAATACCCTTAGAAAGATTCCCCTGGTGTTTTTCTTGTCATGTGGAAACAAGGTAGGATCAGTCTATCTCATAAGGGAAGAGTTAGATTGTACTTAAATAATCCTCATTTCAAGTGAAGACTAGTCAAGGACCTTATTTGGAATACACAAGGAAAGGGGATATAATAACACAAATCTTAAGTATTGATACCTTGAGAGGTTGGCACATATTGTCTCTTGAGTTTCCCAAGGGTTAACCATGATAACAACCAATCTTGGTGCAAATCCTAATGAATAAATTTTGATATTTGACACATTTCATGATCTCAATAACTCATCTTATCAATTTCAATGAACATAGAATGATAGTGACTCCATTATTGACATCCCAAGATATATGACTATTCCCTTGTGGTGGATGCCCCCAAGATGTGTGAATATTCTCTTGTGAACCTTCATAGAGAATATTCCTTGATTTTCAAAGTGAGCACAACTTGGTTGTGTAAGGCTCAAGTGACCAAGAGATCAACACATGTCAACCCCTAGAGAGCTCAACTCTACTTATTAGTGTTATAATGCCTTATCACTAGCATCTCAAGACATTGAGGAACTAACAAGCATTGTTCTCTCATACCCTTGAACCTTGTGAATTGACATCCATTACCTTGGTCACAATAGTCTAACTTAGTAGGATCATAACATGTGGCATGATCTCACCTTCTTAGAGTTATCACCTCTTTGTTTGCACTATGTATGATCATGTAATGCCCCCTTTGCAAGTGCAAGCACTAGACAAGTACCCTTAGCCTATTTTAATTCTCATAGGTTAATTGGGAGGAATAAAGGTATAATTAATTAATTAAATTAAATTGTCTAAAGTTTGAACAACTTACATTAAACTAATTATTTTTTATAAAGTTGAACAATTTAATTACAAATGACTTTTATGGAGGGCTCAAAATATAAAGTTAAAATATAAAGTCACTTTAAGCAAGAAAATGAATAATATTTTATCATTTTCAGAAACGGTGTATAAAGAGGAGTATTGAGAAGGAAAATTCATTCTTGACATTTTCATTTCTAAAACTTGACTTGTAGATCGAGTGTTCATGATGAAAACCCTAAGACAAAGGTTAATTTTTTAGGAAAAAATACCATTCTACCCAATTCACAAGTAAATTCCCTCGAAGTTCATAGGTATGCTTATTATTAAAAATTACAAAAAAATTGTAAAAATGATTTGCAAAATAATATCTATGGAAAGTATTTATGAATTCAAATGAAATATTTTTATTTTTTTAATTTGAGATAAATGAGCTCTTGATGGTAATTCACTGCCTATCACAACCCTATAGTTGGTTGGTAATTAATGTTAAAGTGGTCATTGTTGAAGTCTTCAACAAATGAAAGTGGTCGCCCAACCTATATGGACAAAGATGGTGCTCTATACTAAATAACATTTCTTACTTCATATTGTATCAGATTTAAGGATTATATTTTGTATTCGTTTTAAATTTTATATGTTGGCAATATCAAATATTTATTATTAAAACAAAAAGTTATCTCTTGGTTTAATATTGAAATAGATATTGTAGACCTATACTATTGTAAATGTAAAATTAGTTTATGAATTGGTGTATGGACTGTCTTTTATCAAACAATTGTCAAAAATTAAAAAAAAAATAGTGGGACACTTTAGAGATCCTACTCAACCTTTGAATTGGTTCAATGGATTTTGTAGAGGTTTAAGATGCTTGACACTAGTTTTGTGGGGGTTCTCATGCTTTAAAACTAATTCATATTTTTTAATTCATAAATGGAATTATTGATTACTCTATGGTAATTTAGTGTTTGGATATCTAATGCAAAGACATCTCAAACATCTAACAATCTTGCATCAATAAAAAAAAAACCTTTTGTTTATGTGTTTTGAAAGATTTTGAAGTTTTGTTTCAAGTTTTAGTTCAAGGTTCTAATGGTGTTTACATCCCTAATTAAGATAGTGTCATAGTTGAAAGACTTTTGGCTAAGTCTTTATTGTCCCACAAATCATAGAGATTGAAGCAAAATATGGGCCTAAGTGGTTACATAAAAAATTTAAAAGTTTACCTAAAGGTTATGTGGCATCATTTTGAACTTTATAATTTCTACTTCACAATCTAGGATGACATGACATTTCTAAGTATTTGACTTATTGATTCTAGAATTGTTTATCATTTCTATATAGCTTGTAGAAGGATTAACTAAATAGAAGCATCATCAAAGAAGATGATTTACAATGTTTGACCCTTTTAGGGTCATTAATAATCCTTATGGGGATTTAAATTATGGTGTTGGATTATTTGAAGGGCTATTAGCCTTGGAGTTAATGCAAAAGATAGTCATAAATTGCAAAATGGTCATGGGATGCCAATCATCTTCCTTGGGAATGTGTATTGGGGTTACCCACAAACATATATAAATGCTAGTCAAATGAGAACCCAAGGAGGTAACACTCATTAAAGAAATTTAGTCTGAGCAAGTGTGTGGGTGGTGGGGGCTCATGTGGAATGTCTATCTAGTCTATGGAATCAATGATAATTGTAAGGCTTTGAGTTTTACATGTTGAGATTGGTTAAGGATTGAGGCCTCATTGTTTTTCAAAGTAGAGCTTAATGTATCATTGTTGATCAATAAAAGATATCACTTTAGACATTATTGTGTCTTCCTATTGTGTTGAATGATGCTCTTTATTTGTGTTTATGTTGTGCAAGTGGATTGTGTAATAGAGCTATGGGTTTGGATATCCCTTAATTAGGACCTCCTTGGCCAATTGCATAAAATAGTATCAAAGGTGCAATTCCTACAACAATGAGTTGTGAGATGAGTGTGAAGATAGATATGCTAATTGTGAAGCAATCTATAGGTCTCCTTACCTTGCAGACTCAAATCTTTAGTGTGGTACTAACATTGTTGTTATATGCTCTATGTTTCATGTGCGTGTTATGTTTTTTTTATTTGTGTATCATGTTTGCTTAGTGTATTTTTCATGTCTGCCTCATGTATTTCATGTGTTTTCCTTGTATATTCTTTGTATGAATTGTGCTTTCTTATGTATGCTTTTATGTGTACTCTATTGATTGCTCATTGTATGCCCTGTGAATGATAAAATCTTGCCTAGTCCTGCTTACAATATATCTGTTTTATGTTTATCTTGACCTTGTGGATTGATAGGATCCTAAGTTTGGGGGCTATTGCATCTCTCAACTTGGTGTCGTCATGTATCTTAAATGTTTTGATAAAGTAGCAAATTTTCACTCATTTGAATAACTAGTCACTATCATGATCAATCATGCACTATTATGTTTTTATTATGAAGATATACATCTGAGTTATCCTCTACATGAGCTAGCTACAACAATATATTGTGTTATGTGGACTAACCTCTTGCTGGTTATCAAAACAAAGCAATTCAATCATCCATCAATCAACTTTTTGTGGCAACTTATGGTGTGAACATCACTTCGTTAGAGGTTTCATACTTAGCGTAACATTATCAATTATCATTTTTTTATAGTCATTTATTATTTATTTTTCCTTTTCTCAACCTAGGCTAAGCACTATTTATCATCATCATTTGTTGTTGTGGAGGTGGAAACACCAAAATTGGGGTATGACTAAGGAAAAATCCTATATAGCGCAATCGTTCCCCATCTTTTCATGTATGCAGATCAAATTTGAAACTATCATCCACATTAGGTTGCAGAAAAGAGTAGAGAAGATCCGTACCTTCAAAACCTTGTTTCAAGCATTCAAAAATCCTCAATTCCAAAAAAAGGTGCCCTCACCCTTGTCCCTCAAATTCATACTCAAATTTCATGTATAGGTGCCCCTCTATCTGCCTCTTTTAGATTTGTAATTGTTCCATCAATTTTCATTTCCGTATGTGCAATAAATTACATTTTCAGATCTAGGGTTTGTGTCAAATAGGCTAATTAGAACAAACATAAAATCAGCCCTTTCGAAACAAAGCAACCAAACCTTAGCAAATTGGCTTTGTTGAGATAGCTAGCCAATCGTTAAACCCTAGGTTGTTTGTGTTATAATGTTAATTCCAAAAGAAGGAAAGCTAGATCTAAGTTAATTCACTTGTTGGATCTTAGATCTTTTTCCCACTTAATAATTGTTGGAAATATTATTGTCATTAACGTCAAAGGGTGTCAAAGATGAAATTAGTTTGTTGTTATTAAAGGAAATCGAACATTTAAATTAATATTTATATCATCATCTTCTTGTTGGCCACCATAGTTTGATATAAGTTAAAAAATCATATAAATAAGTTTATTATTAAGGAGGTTGACCTCCTTCCTTATTAGCAAAGACAAGTTTCATTTATAATGGGTCTGACCTCATGAATGACATCCAAAGCAAAGATTAATTATGCTTTATTTATGTGTTGGCCGACCTCCCTCTAATAGGCAATTTGAAGGTTAAAATAAAATGTATTTGTTTTATTTAGAGGCCAACCTCCTTCAATAAGTCACACCTTTTGGATATATAAAAGGAGATGATGTGGAAGGAAAATAACAAGTAGGATTATAATGATATATCATTTCAATTAAAAGAAGAGCTACGAGTAGAAAATTATGAAGTCTTTCAGATCTATATTGAAGAATATATGCATGCAGCCCTTGTATGAAGAATAAATGTAGAGGTACATATGAAGAATATGTGCAAATACTTATGAAGAATAAATGTAGTCTTGTATGAAGAATAAAGTGCAAATGTATATGAAGAATATGTACAAATACTTGTGAATAATTCATTGTAGAAATATAGCAAACATTATGCCTGATTTGAAGCAAGTTTGGGTCAAAATTTGGAGTAGACCTTGGTGCAATCAATACATCATTTTGGAGCAGTCATAAAGAGCATTCATCACATCAATTTTATTGTAGACTTGTATGGAAGTTTTGAGTAGGATAATGAGAGATTTATGAGTAGATTCATGAGATATTTTAAGAAAAAAATTAAAGAATAGATAAACGAAAAATTTGAGAATAGATAAAGAGCAGATTTGAAAGCAAACATAAGGAAGATTTGAGATCAGATTTTGAAAAAGATTTAATTTCAAGAAGACCAAGACTTTGTTGAGTTAGAGGTTGGAGCCTCTTGCTAGGTTGGAGCCTACATGAAGAAGAATATATATATATATATATATATATATATATATATATTGTTATGATTTTCTCCCGAAAGGGTTTCCACATAAATTGTGTGTTCTCACTGTGTACTTAATTGCTAGATCTTGCATATGTGTAGTTGATGTAATTAAATTGAGTTTTAAAAGTAAAATATTGTTAAATACTTGTTCACCCCCCCTTCTCACTATCATGTGTAAGATGCATGTGATATAAAGACTCCAAATTTTATTACCTGGTTTCTAAGTGGTCCTTCCTAGATAGCTAGCTTCAAAGAAAAGAGCCTACCCCTTCTAGTCTTGTAACTGTGCAATTCTTGAATAATGAGGTCTCTCACCTCAACTTGTGGTGTCATCCTCTAAATGCATATCATGAGGCCCTCCATAACCTCTCCATTAGGACCCGAGAAGTTATCTGAATAGAAAAAATAGGGGCGTAGAAAGTACCCTATTGCATGGATGGGTTGGTGGAGTTGATTGTTCCACCTCCAATCAATGATCTCCCAAATGGGATTGAATTTGAGGTTCTCCCTAGTAATAATTTTGAATGGACTCTTTGGCCCCAATCTATGGCCTCATAAATATATCCCATTGGGTTTTGATCCCCATCTACTAAACAAAGAACTCTAACCAAGGGCTTCGACACCTACAATTTGCAAATACAAAAAGTTTAAAGTTATAAATTTATAATGAAAGACTTAAATTAGAAAATAAAATAATTCAATTTGAATTTAAAATCAAAGTTTTGAAGTTACCTTCACAATCTCTATAGCTCTATGTGCAAAAAGGTTGTCAAAGACTTTTCTTGCAACCCTCTCTCCATCACAATTCTTTGAATATGATAAATCTAGCAATGTTTGACTCACAAACATTTGTTTCAAAGAAGTCAACAAACCAATAATGTTTTGCAATGTTAGGAAAATCATTTCAAACCTTGTGACACCTGATTGAACCAACTCTTCCCCTTGGGTGCGATCTCTCATCAAATTAAGAACCCACTGATGATTTTAGATAAATTTTGTTATGCTCCTTACGTTGTCTACAATTGATCTCACTCAATCGAGTTTGTCCATGTCCTCCAAAAGGAGGTCAAAGCAATGTGTCATGCTGTTAGTGTTGTAGCGGCAGGAGATATTTTCTCCTAATTATATCTTGCTCAAGGCAATTCGACCTTCATCTTTTATAAATAAAATATATTTGTTCTAGGTCAGCCCTAGAGAGAAGGATGCCTAGTTTGGTATTTATAGAGGATGGAGTTCTCTCATTTTGTCGTCAATTCATTCACTCTCCAATTCACATCTTCAACAACAGCAGCACTTCGCCTCCTAGCAGCAAATTCAATTCTAAGAAGAAGTGTCATCATTGTATTTTGTTTCAAGGAGAAGTGTCTCCATTCATTGTATTAGACTCAGCCTTGTGTAGGGCCTGATTTGTATGCAGTTTTTGAACTTGTTCTTCTAATATATAAGAGATCATTTTGATGGGTTTTTCTCCCTCAAGTAGGAGGGTTTTCCCAAGGTAAATCACTGTGTTCATTGATCTATGTGTTGTATTTTTGCTTGTTGACATTTCTGATCCCAAAAAACTAACACATGCAAGGGGTTCAATAGAGTGACTGATGCCTCTCTTCAAGTAATCTCTCAATTGCCACATATGATGTTGCATTGTTAGTTATGGTTTGTACCACATTTTATGCCCACCTTCATAACAAATTCCTCCAACATTAGACTCAATGTTTCTACATTCTTTACTTTGTTAGAGACACTAATCGATTTCAAAAAAATCAGCTCACCATTTGAAGCTACCAAAAAATTGATAATGGTGTCACTTTTCCATCCGAGTCCACCCATTTTAAAGAATAGTGCAACCATATTTTCTTCATTGTTTCTTTTGTTCTTCCAATATTAGATTTTCCTTTTCAATTGCATTAATGGGAAACCTACAAGTACAAATTGATATTACAAAATTTTAATTTTTAAACACAAAAAATAACTTGAATTCAACATAAATTGCTATAAATTAATCAACATAAATTTAGCCTAAAATTCAACATAAATTTAAAATTACTATAAATTAGCATAAGTTTACCAACCTCCCACTTAATTCTATGAGAAGTACCTTATAGCCTTTTCCTGGTGTTAATTTTAGGACCATAAATGGATTAAGCAGAAATAAAACAAATATAAACAATAGAACACATCATATACCCTAGGAAAACCCTCCTTGAGGGAGAAAAACCCAGCCACAAATATCACTTATATATTGAATGAAAGAGTGGAAATTTTCTTTACAATTTGGCCAACCACTAGGCCGATCTGATGAAATGATTATAGCACCTCTCTAGATGCAAGTATACAAGCAATAATGAATATTGATCTTCTTGAAGCAACTATCGATCTGTTGTATGAATACGAACTCTTGCTGGAAGTATGTGAGCTTTTCTTTAGAATTAATTGAATTACAAAATGAAGTGAAATTGCCTTGCTTATATATTCACCAAGACGACTTTTCATGAGAAGTCGGCCTCTTCCATAAAACAATGTGTCTCCTTAATCAATGCATCTCTTGGTTTGGTCGGCCTTAATTTTGAATAAAATAAAATATAAAAATATTGTTTGAAAGAGAGGCGTCACTTCACCAAAGTCGACCTCTTGGATATATTTTGAATTTATAGGAGAAATAAATCTCTCGCCGCTACTTACATCAACACCTACAACTATCAATGCAATTACTAAATTCTCCCAATAAGGACAACTTGCTACATTGAAAGAATTACCAAATTATCCTAATAAGGACTACTTGCCACATTGAAAGGAATGTTGAAGTACCAAAAATTAGCACATGTCTTATTTGTTTTTTGATGCACCTCACTATTCCACCATGTACCTTTCAATGATGGTTGTGCTTTAGATGTGTCTTTGGGCACAAAAAAGCTATGTGGCATGCATGTAGCCAATGTAGCCGCTGGCATTCTATTTTAAGTGGATGAAGAGGATTTCGATGTGTTTCGTACACATGGACTACAAAGGGAGCCCAATATACCTTCAAATGTTTTTTCACTTGTTTATGCTTGAGGACAATGACCATTAGCACTATGGAAGTTGCTATGGCTGCCTTTGTTTTCTCCCTCTGTATTTTTTCTACAAATGTCAAGCATGCATTCATCTCACGTTTGATCTCTTTTTGTGGTTTTGTTACAAGCCCTGACATCATGATGAGTAATGCCTGCAAGATGGTATTTGAGGCAATTTATGCCTCCATGAAGTAGCTTCTAACATCTAATGCAAATAATTGTTCCAAGTGTAGGTCCTTGTACGTCATATTTCCAAACAAAGTATCTAGCTCTTGTTAGAAGAATGCCTATAACTGACATCGATTGGGTTGAGCTTGAGCCAATCAAGATCCAAAGGTGCCTCTCTATTTGTCATTGTATCTAACAATTAACATACAAGTACAAAGTGAAAATACAATATTTTCATTTTCAAATACAAAAAAATCAATGTAAATTTAACCTAAAATTTTTAGAAATCAAGATACATTAGTTTAAATCAACATAAACTTAATATAATCTAATCATTTTATTTTCATTTTCAAATACAAAAAAAATCAACATAAATTTATCCTAATTTTTTTAGAAATCAAGATACATTAGTTTATATCAACATAAATTCAATATAATCTAATCATTTTATTCCCAAAATAAGGTTAAAATCAAGAAAATAATATATAGAAAACACACTTGATTTTAGTTGTTAAAATGAATTTAAATGCTTGAAAAGAAAAAAAAGAATACTAACCTACCCTTCAAAATCTTGAAATTTTCTCTTCAAATTCGCCTAAAAATCCTTTCGAGTAGCTCAAATTCACTCTCCAAATGTTGTGTGAGGATTAGTGAGGGCGTTGGAAACTTTATAAGAAAAAAATAGTGGTTTTTTCATGTTTTTGGTGCATCCTAGATGCATCCCACATCCATTCAATGTTTGGCGAGTTTTTAACTTGAACTCGTCGAATTTCTAACGAGTAACTCACCAAATGTGAGAACTATGTACCATATTATAATTCCCAAGAGTTTGACCCTTACATGGTTAGAATGGTCTCAATTTACCTTGTGATGCAAACCTATTTGTTTGTTATTTATTGTTAATGATCTTTGAATCAAATTCATCCTTTTTCGCAACTGCCAGTGTGCCTTATTTCTTGGGTTTTAAAAGCCACAATTCACACTTCTATGATATCTTAACCAAGCAATTTTGTATTCTATTAAATATATAAAACCTCTTTGCATTATATTTGTTTGATTTGCAATTTACTCTTTTACATAAATGTCATTGTCCTCTTCTAATCAAACACCTTTCCAATTACTAATAATACTTACTACACAACAAAAACAATCAAAAACCCTTCCAACCAAGGCGTTACCCCTTAAAGCAACTTCTTCAAAATTGAAAGTCTTCTTTGCTTCTTTTTTTCCTTTTGACTTAGTGTATTTTATCATTCAACAACCATACTATTTGTACAAAGCAATCTTTTTACAACCACAATGCCAACACTCTTCTCACACATGTAATTTTAAAAAATTCACAAGCGTGCTACTAGAAGTATATCAAATTCAATGTTCCATACTTCAATAATCAAAATAATCTAAGAAACTCTCACAAAAGCTACTAAAAAATCCCTACACCAATCCTTCGCACATTCACCTTTTCAATAATTATAATCAAGATATGGACTTTCTACAATTTCAATGCCTCTTCACTTTCAAAAGAATCAAAATCAAACTTTCTTAGAGGCTTGGCTTGACTCTACTTTTATATATTGTTTTTTTTCATTTCAATTGTGGCACCAAGATTTTATTATTCAAACATAGTAGACTATTTAGTAATATGATGTTTTCTAATTTTATCATATTCTTCCTCAACAAACACTTATTATATTCTATACAAATAATTTCCTAACAATCTCATAATAATCCTCTTGCAACCTCACATCAAAATAACTAATTTAAATTTAAACAAAATATTTAAATGTATGTACTATTCCCCTACTTAATAATGTTAATTTACCACAACCTTAAACTATGGTATAATATATAAATGCTAATAATTATTGTGCTGCTCTTTTCTTTTCTTTTACAAAACCATGTTCATAAAGTTTTTTGTTTTGCCCACCTTATATTAAACATTTTAATATCATTTTACACTTCTAATCTCAATACCCCATTAAATGGATTAAAGGGCTTTACAAAAAGGTATTTGTAATCTTTTATGATCTTATATTTTTTTTTTCTCTTTGTTCTATTTCGCACACTTCTAATGAAGCAATATTTATTTCTAATTCATAGAATTTTAATGCAAATCAAGTCTATTTATTGTCATTAATTATTATTTTTCACCCTCTTTTCAAAAGACTTGTTGAGCTAATTCTTATGTCAATCTGTGATTAGGTATCAAATGGTCACTACCACCAATTAACTCGACAAGGATAAACTTCAATGGAACAGCAAGAGAAAACCTTAGCCCATCAAGAAATGAACACATAATACAGAATCAAGGGAAAAACTAATATGTACAACCTTAAAAAAACTAAAAATTGAAATACATAATAAAACGGAAGTCTAAATTCAAATCCTAAATCTTTAAATATTTAAACAATTTAACATTTCCTTAGTACAGATAAAGATTTAAACGATTTAACATTTCCTTAGTACAGATAAAAAGAGACCACAATAATAATTAACACACAAGAAGAAAAACTCTTCATTGGAAAGTTACCAACATCCTTCATGATGCTCGGCAATTATTTGACTCCCTTGCATCCTTCAAAATCCAACATGTCTACCTTAAAATACATAAGGAAGCTAATTTTTTTAGCTAATTATACTACAGACAATTTGGAGAATTATGTCATTAATATTAAGGTTGGCTTCAACAGATTTTGGAAATAAATAAACTTATGATTACAAAGCATGAACTTATGGGTTGAGAGGTCCAAATTTCTTTTTAACTTGTTATAATAACTCTTCCAAGCTTAAACACCTTGAGAAATGATGGCACAAAAGGCGTTTGGCTCATAATGTAAATAAGACATCTCCCACTAATAAGAAGGGATGGGGTCTTAAGTGAAGTGAGAGTAAATGATGGGATGATGACCAAGTAGCACACGTGAAGGGACTATAATTACCATGAATAAGTGGCAGAATCTCATTTCATCTAATTTTGTTAAAGCTCTCCTCCTACGTTTTAAAACATAGATTTGAATGTTTTGGCATCGAACAAGAGGCAAAGTTCCTTTCTTTGGATCGATTTTGAATGTAAAAATGAAAATGGTATTCAAAGTTGAGGCAAAAGTGGTGGTGCACCCTTTGGAGAGGAGTTTATTGCAATTGAGAACCGCTACCGTGTGAGTATCGACATAGCCTCAATGTTCATGCGGGTCTCGCTTGACATGGAAGAAAAGATTGATGATGTGAGGATTCTAGTGAAGGCATTCATTAACAAAGGTTTTCTTGGCGTCTTGAAAGATACACTAGTCAAGATCATTCTCATATGGGATCAGGGTCACCAACTGGTTCATGTATGCCATCTTAAATATCACAAGCAGCAAGTCAAAAAGCAGCAGAACACCAAGAAGGCAGTAGCTTTCCTGAAATTCATGGCAAGTATAGTAAAAACAGGGGCAATAGATTGGAGCTTTGCCTGTATTGATTCCAGAGAAGAGTAATTTGGCCCCGTGAAGTACTATGATAGATGTTATAGAAAGTTTGACTCATTTAGATATCCTTTATGTTCTAGCAGGATGACATCATTAGCAGGGCTCTGTTCTATTCCCTGGCTGTTCTGGAAAGATAGATAGGATATAGGGTCTTTCCAAAATATTGTAAGGAATTTTGTTTGATCTACACCCTGTTAATTAAGTTGACACCCAAAAAAGAACTTGTTTATATTTTCCATCCAGATATAAAAAGAATGGTCCCTAAAGCCACAATTAATTAGAATGAAAAAAAAACACTACTTTTCTAATTTGGGCTATACTTCTAAAGTTTCAATAACACAGACAAGAGCCTGCTCATTATGATTTATCTATTGATGGCATCTAAGGAAAGTGTATTTTAATACTAATAATAATTCAGCTGTCATTATTATAAATATTATTGATATTTTTAATATTAAGATTAAACATTTAAACACCGAGGACAATGTGAGAGCATCATGTTGTCACCATGTAAATAAAACCAAAAAACAACTCATATTTAAAAAGAAAATTAAAACTATAAAATAATTCTTAAATAAATAAAATGGGTCTACGTAAATAAAAATTGATTCTTCAAATAAAAATAAAATCAATAATATAAATAAAATAAAATAATTTAAGACTGATAAGATATATTTAAGATATTGTAATGTCCCTAATAGGATGATACTAAATTAACGCTAAAACTACCAACTCCCTAATCAATGGCTAGGGGAAAACCTTAATTTAATTTGGTTCCTACATACAAGTTAGAGATCAACCACAAGGTTAGTTTACAAGAGAATGTTACTACTCCATATTGAACATTACAATTAAGCATGAGTAAATCTACACTAGGCATCATACCCAACATTTCCCATAATTGATCTCCTCCCTCATGTTGCACCATGGTAGGAAGGTAAGATTCCAATGGTGGATCTCATGCTTGAGCTACACCCAGAAGCAACACCTTTTAATCCAAAGGCAGAACCCCTCTAGCCCTCGTGGGCTCATCATGTCCCACCCCCAGGTGGCGTATCTAGTGGAGACCAACCTAGACCCAAAGGCAATACCCTAATTAATCAGGCAGTACCCCCTTGGCCCTCGTGGGCTCATCATGTCCCACCCCCAGGTGGCATATCTAGGAGGCTCTGTTACATGACTTCCCCCTTATGCAATCCTTATTCCCTACCATGATGGAACATGGATGTCATAATGTAAATAGATCAACAGTGTACATATGCATATAAATATCTGAATATATCATGATCAGAAATAAGCAATAAATAATAAATATTAAACAATAATAACAATGAACAATAAAAAATGCACCTATGATACCTTATAAATTCTGAGCATAATATAATTGGACTCAAACACTAACTATACCTATTTTTTGTTCGTTGACGAAGAATCTTCAGATATCTTTCATTCCACATTTGCTCGAATACTTGTAGAAATTGATGTTACAAATGGACTTCCTGCTGAGGTTTCATTAGAATGCTTCAAGGGGACTTGGGTCCAATCACTGGATTATGAAGGAATACCTTTCCGTTGTAGAAGATGCTTTAAAACTGGACATGCTGTTGCTCAATGTGGATTTGAGAAAAAAATACATAAGGCAACTTGGTGGAATGGCGCTTCTCATCGTCATTATACGGTTGAGAAGAAATCTGATAAAAAAATGAGCTTCTCAGAGGTGGCTGCCTCTGAGTCACAGACTTGTGGAGCTTCCCCTAAGGATGCTCCTTTGGGGGGGGGGGGGCGGCTATTACTTCCACTCGTATTGAGCTAAGGTCAAGGTCTTCGAATGTTGGAGATGCTTCTTCTCCTACTCTAGGCAGCTTATCAAAAAAAAATGCACAAACAATCAATGAAGATACCCCCATGGCTGCAAAGGATCAAACCCAGGATAGTAGCGTGCTGGCTTGGCAGGCTAAGGCAACACAAGTGGAAGGAGGCTGGATTACAGTGACAGGGAAAAAATCAAAACCTTCCAGGCCTTCCTTCGATATGATGCTTCGTTCCCACAAGAGCAATTTGAAGTCTAAATCTTGATGCTCTTGGTTTAGGAGCTGGATTTTTGGGTGTTGTAGGATGTCCTTTCGGCAGCCTGACTTTTTTTGAATTGTAAAGGGTTATAGATCCCTTCAAAATCTGTTTATCCCTAATATCAAAAACATGTAATAGGAAACATACCTATGAATTCTACTTATAAATTCTAATATGTATAACTGTGAACAAACAAACAAAATCTATCATGTCTACCTTTTTACCAAGTTACGATTTCATATATTTTGATATGCAAGTTGTGTTTCTCCTTGTAATTCTCGTTGCTTTCTGATCGATGCCTTCCTTATTGGGGTTTCTTACCTTATATATTATTAGTTCTTAAAAGCCATGACTTTTCCACGTTATCCACCCATGCTTCCTAAAGGATGCACTGAACCATGTTTTGTCTTATTGTAAATAATAGTTTGTTGTTTTTAAAGGCACCGCTTGCTTATGTTTGGTCACTTATTGAGTGCTTATAAACAAATACATTGAGATTTGTTTTTGATAGTGATACTTAACAATAATAATAATATTTCAGATTGTCTTTTAATTATATTTATTTTATTTATTATTATAATTATTTTTAAGTTATTGGTATTTTAATACTTAGAATATAATAACAATAATTTACCAATATATTATTATTATTTTATCTATATAATTTATATTATTATATTATAATAGTTATAATTATAATAATGTTAAATAGTCAATATTTATTTTTATATTGTTAATGTTTATATTCGATAATCATAATTATAATATTATCTTATGATAATTGTAATTATAATAATATTAAATTGCTAATATCTCTTTTTATATTTTTAATATATTTTGTTATTGGTTTTATTTATTCATTTGTATTTCAATGCTTTATATTTTAGTGTTACAATTTCGGGGCCATGACAGTCCACCCCGCCCAAGATTGTTTGTCCTCAAGCAATCACAAAAAATTAAATACACAAGACTTGATTGTACAAATTACTCTTTATTTAGAACAGTTGTGTTCTTCTCTTGGAAAATCTTTCGATATTTTGATTGTTTTATTTGAGTGATGATTGCCTAATTCTTCAAGGGATTGACTAGTGATGAATGCTTATCGAATGTCAATGAATTGATTCATCCCTTATATTCTTTTCTTGGAGGAGTCACCACTCTTCATAGTTAATGAGTTACCACCTTTCGTTACAAGGGGTTCACTAAGGTTCTATTCTTAATTGGATTCTCTTGTTGAAATGCTCTCCTTTTGTATCCCAAGTTAGTCACACTCTTAATAGTTACAACTCTTCATTATTGTATTTGGATACTAATAATAATTCAGTTTTAGATAAGTTAATTCGTTAGTGCCTTCCAACCCCATAAGCATTTTGATAGACAACATTAACGTTTTCATAGTTTTTAACCATAAAGTAAACACAATGATGAGCTCCACATGAATAAGAGATTAAAGCAGACAACCAAGTAGCTCAACCAGGCAAACAAGTAGCTCACGCAAGTAGGCAACCAGCTCAAGCACACAGGCAAGTAGCTCAAGCAAGCAAGCAACCAACTCAAGCACATAGGCAAGTAGCTCAAGCACATAAGCAAGTAGCTCAAGTAGATAAGCAAGTAGCTCAAACATAACAAGCAGGTAGCTCAAGCATGCAAGCAACCAACTCAAGCAAGTAGGCAAGTAGCTCAAGCACGCAAACAACCAGCTCAAGCACACAACCAACCAACTCTAGTAAACAGGTAGCTCAAGCACACAACCAACTAGCTCAAGCAAGTAGGCAAGTATCTCAAGCACACAAGCAAGTAGCTCAAACACAAAACCAAGTAACTCAAGCAAACAACCAACCAACTTAAACAACTTGATAGACAACATTTTTAACATTTTCATAGTTTTTTAAACATAAAGTAATTATAAACACAATTACAAGCTCCAAATACATGGTGACTAGCTCTAACATTCATCACATACACAATGGTTGACACACACATGTCCATAATGCATCCCAGATAGAAAGAATATTGATGCATTGCGCACTACACCATGGGTCCTATCATTTCCTTCAGTGTACATATGAGCAAACAATACACTTTAAGTCACAAAGTATTTATGCAAGATATACACATAGTTGCATAAATACATGTAAGTCCCAAAGTATACACACGGAAGACACACACATATGGAAATACATTAACACAGGTTAGCAAGAACATGCTTTGATACCACTAGTAATGTCCCTAATAGGATGGTACTAAATTAACACTAAAACTACCAACTCCCTAACCAATGACTAGGGGAATACCTTAAGTTGATTTGGTTCATGCATACAAGTTAGAGATCAACCACAAGGTTAGTTTAGAAGAGAATGTTAGTACTCCATATTGAACATTGCAATTAAGCATGAGTAAATCTACACTAGGCATCATAACCAACATTTCCCACAATTGATCTCCCCCCTCATGTTGCACCATGGTAGGAAGGTAAGATTCCAATGGTGGATCTCATGCTTGAACTAGACCCAAAGGCAACACCCTTTAATCCAAAGGCAGAACCCCTTTGACCCTTGTGGGCTCATCATGTCCCACCCCTGGGTGGCGTATATAAGAGGCTTCGTTACATGAATTCCCCTTTATGCAATCCTTCTTCCCTACCATGATGGAACATGGATATCATAATGTAAATAGATCAACAATGTAGATATACATATAAATATCTAAATATATCATAAGCAGAAAAATAAACAATAACTATGATTCTACCTTACAAATTCTAAGCATAATATAATTGGACTCAAACACTAACTATACCTATTCCTGCTACTATATAAATTCTAACTTTTTACAGTTGGAGATAAGTAATGATAAATATACCTATCGTCTATTCTGAAATTATCATTGTAACATGTAATAGGAAACATACCTATGAATTCTACTTCTAATATTTCTGATACGTATTATAACTGTGAACAAGCAGAATCTATCATGTCTACCTTTCTACCTACTTATATTCTCAGCAAGTTACGATTTCATTTATTTTGATATGCAGTTTGTGTTTCTCCTTGTAATTCTTGTAATTCTCGTTGCTTTCCTGATCGATGTCTTATAAGTATTATAACTGTGAACAAGCAAAATCTATCATGTCTACCTTTTTACCTACTTATATTCTCAGAATCTATTTTGATACGTCTTATAACTGTGAACAAGCAGAATCTATCATGTCTACCTTTTTACCATCTTATATTCTCAGCAAGTTACGATTTCATTTATTTTGATATGCATGTTGCGTTTCTCCTTGTAATTCTCGTTGCTTTCCTGATCGATGCCTTCCTTATTGGGGTTGCTTACCTTATATATTATTGGTTTTTAAAAGCCATGACTTTTCCACGATATCCACCCATGCTTCCTAAAGGATGCATTGATCCATGTTTTGTCTTATTGTAAATAATGGTTTGTTGTTTTTAAAGGCATTGCTTGCTTATGTTTGGTTACATATTGAGTGATTATAAACATATATATTGATATTTGTTTTTATAGTGATGCTTAACAACTATAATAATAATAATAATATTTCTGGTTGTCTTTTAATTATATTTATTATTATTATTTTTAAGTTATTTGTATTCTAATACTTAGAATATAATAACAATAATTTACCAATATATTATTATTATTTTATTTCATTGTTTTATCTATATAATTTATATTATTATATTATAATACTTATAATTATAATAATGTTAAATGATCAATATTTATTTTTGTATTGTTAATGTTTCTATTCGATAATTATAATTAAGTACTATCTTATGATAATTATAATTATAATAATATTAAATTGTTAATATCTCTTTTTATATTTTTAATATATTTTGTAATTGCTTTTATTTATTCATCTGTATTTCAATGCATTATATTTTAATATTATAATTTCCAGGCCATAACAGATATCTATATTAATATAAAAAATTCTAATTTAAAAAAAAAAATCATATAGAACATCAAAATATCATACCAATTTATATAAAAAGTTGGTAGTATAGAACTGTATATAATAAACACAATAATTCATGTAAACCAAGATATACAATTCAATTGAAGGGACCAATATACATATACAACAGAAGAAGAATAATATGTACATGTTCGTCTGACCCATTTATAACCAAATGGGTCAAAACAACCCATCCTTGTAAGGCCCAGAATCAGCCAATAGTTGGATTACAAGCTTAACCTGCATAAATAGAAAACCAAACAATCTTTATAAGTTATCTCCACCAGGTTTTCCACAGTTAATATTTGAACTTTATATGAGCTATAATATTTTTACCACGGAAACACCAATACTGAGAAATAAATAAATGTTTTTTCCACAGAAACATCGATACTTAGAAATAAATTTACAATACTAAGATAGAAAACCTTCATAAATGTGACCGTCTTAGTCTTTTTAAAGAAGCCTCGTGAAACAACACATATCATTTACCTATATATATAATTACTGCTATTCTTTGTTATGTTCATATTAAAAAAATTAAGAAATGTAATTTTAAATTTGCTATCTAAAAAACTGCAGTAATATAAACAAAGACAGAAGTAACACACAAACAGAATTTCACGTGGTTCAACAAATGGTTACATCCACGGGAAAGTGGGTTTCTCTTTGTATTGAATTATCGCAGCAATACAAATCACTGTATTAAACAAACCAGTATCTCTGATAGATACAAAACAATTCATACATAGATTAGGAGTCCAACAATTATACATAGGACTTGTCAAAGGAAAAATGAAGCCTTCAAAAAAACAATTTCATTTCATGCTTTGCATCTGAAGGACAAGGAAAATGAAAACTCTGAAACTAAACCCTCTATCTGACTTCACATCCAAACAATCTCCCACTTGAATTCTAGTACATGCTACAAATAACCATTCTTAGAGATGTCACCCACTTTCCAAGGCTTATTGTCACATGTTTACCAGATCAAGAGAAGCAAATAGAACTCCAACTTCTCTTTTGAAACAACCTTAGTAAATGCATCTACAAGATTCAAGCTAGTATGTATATTCTCCAACATTAGTTTATCCTATTTAAGGATACTTCAAATAAAGTAATATTGAAGCTCTATGTGCTTTGTTCACGAATGAAATGCTACATTTTTTGCCAATTGTATTGCACTTTTGTTGTCACTACACAAAATGAAGTTCTCTTGTTTACTACTCAATTCAAATAATAGTGACAACAACCGCAACATCTCTTAGCTCCTTTTGTGATTGCAATATATCTTACTTCAATAGTGAAAAGAGCCACCACCTTTTGCAACCTAGAAATCCAACTGATTGCTACTCCTACAAATGTGAACACATGCCCTATTGTAGATCATCTTTGATCTAAGTCACTAGCCAAGTTTGAGTCAACATATCCTTGCAATTGTGCATCTGATCCTCCAAGCCTCAATATATGATTCGATGCGCCCTTCAAATATCTCAAAATTCTTTTTTCTTGGATTGCTCATATACCTACTGACCACTCCCACTTCTTGGGCAATGTTTGCTCTTGTGTAGACCATCGCATACATAAGGCTGCCAATTTGTAATGTCCCTTCCAAGTTAGTCATCAGTCATCAGTGAGATTAGCCTATTATTTTGACCCTCATAGGCCAATAAGTTGGATAGAGGGTCTTTTGAGGCTTGTATCGTCCCCAGAGTTCAGTGGTTTCCACTCTTGGCTTTCGTTTGATAGACTTCAGATAAAATATGAATGCCAACTCCGGAGTCGGGCAGATAGCAGCAGGAATCCTCTGTCAGTTTGTGTAGAATCGGGCATTGAAGTTCATCATAGCCTCTTGGGGGGCTCGTTTTATGACAGATAGTTGATAGTACAACGAGGAGCGATCTCCGTCATTTGAAAACCTCTCATAGAACGGGTCTCCAAGCTCATCCCAGGTACGGATAGTGGTAGCTGACAATGTTCGGTAACAATCCAACGCCTTGCCTTTGAAAGATGCGGCGAGGAGTCTCAGTGCTACATTCTAAGCAATGATTCCATGCACCAAACATACGTCTACCACATCTTGCAGATGTTTTGCGGGTGTTCTTGAGCCATCTCCGGTAAACTTGGGTATAGCTTTCATGGCTGAGACCGGGATAGCAGCCCAAACAGCGAGTGCTACTGGCAGTACTAGAGGACTTTCGGCGTCCCATGCCACGTAATTTCTATTGGCACCTGACAACATGGTTAGAGGAATGGGTGGTGGAAGCGGAACTGTTACTAGTTGATTTGCGGCCTGCGTTGTTCCTAGTGGCAGTACTAATACACTGGAGTTTTTTGCGGTTTGGGATCTAGTTACAGGCCGATGGCTCATACACCCTTCTAAAGCGCAAATTCATTTAAGCTCCATCCCACCGGGCGTCCAAGAAAAAGAACAAATTGTTGATGCCAAAAATTGACAAAGTAACAGTGTCTTATGGGAAACTCAGTTTATGGAGGACCTTTTGTGCTAAACTGAGCGACCTCCAGATTTTTAAAGAAGCTGACTTTTTCTATAATGGGGTCTTGGAAAGGGAAAATGAAACAAATATATAAAAATAAAGTCTAATCTAAGGTGATGTGCCAAGACTTAATAATAGACACGATAAATCATAGATCTAAGGGCCCGATTGGTATCTGTAATGTCCCAGAAAGGCAGAAACTAAGATTAAAGCATAGATAATCCATTCATTGACATAAAATAACATTGCATACATTCTTACTGCCAAGAAGAGTCATAAGACATGATCTAGACCGGCAAATTTGCATTCAATTTATAGTTCTCAAATGAAATATCCAGACAATAACAGCATAGTCTAAAGTTAATCAAATAGCATAAAAGAACAGAAAGGCCGAACAATTGGCACAATCTAAAAGTCTTTGCAATAATAAAGACCTGGTATCTTTTCTAAAATCAGTATTCTTCTGAAAATTCTGGACCCTTCCCTCAAAATAGAGAGAAGTATATATAGCTAAAACTCCCACCGCCTTGGCGAGCAATAACATAAAAGATTTCAGGATCCCTGGCAATGATGCAGAATTGAATATTCCTCTAAGTCGTTGCGATAGAAAAGATTCAAAACCAAGCATCCGGTCGTTCCAAGCCCAGGTGCATCCTTTGCAAATGATGGCAGTGGTCCCAGAGAAAGCAGTTATGACACGCAGCGGCCAGTCGCGGTGTTTGGTTCGCTTCATCCATCGCCCAAATACAAAACCCGCTGAAGAAACATGTGGCAACATAGTGCAGCCCGTGTGAGTCTTTATCTTTCTCCATTGAAAGCTTGCACTAAGGTGACATGTCACGTGTGGGCAGAGCTTTACTCAAAAGTGAAGGGAAGCGGTCATCAATTGTGCACAGCGATGATACGTGGCAGCATAACGAGGCCTCTTTTTTAAAAGCAAAGGAGGGAAAACCTTCGGGGAGCGCAGAGTAAACACGTGGAGGAGGCAATAGAGTTTGACAAAAAAGGCTGAGTGGCTCATTTGCAATGCGCAGGCCGATACTTAACCAAAAATATATACCCGAAGGGAGCTTGTTGAATATTTATTCACAGCTTTTGGCGGCTACTAGGGGCGTTTCGCTTGAGGAATGGAAAACCCAAAATTTATCTAGTTTGCAGACCAAAGCGCCTTTCATCAAGTGACAGAGTCAAAGCTTGGAAAGAGCCGCCTGTAGGGGCGACCAATCGTCCTCGGATGGCTTTATTATGTTCCACAAATTCTCTTGTGCTCCACCCAGATCGAGCGCTTCCTTATAGGGCAGTGTCTCGGGAAAACTGACTCTTGCCTCGCAATGAATGAATAGCTGTCCAAGCGGATCAATAACCCCCTCAATGTCAGTTGCGGTGGGAGGATGGCTGAAATTCTGGAAAGCATCCAGATCATTTTCTTTCTCCTCTAGTCTTTTTGCAATTTGCTCGGTTGTAGCAATAGAGCCATCTTCAAGGAACGAAGACGACAGACCCATCTCACTTAACCTGGAGAAATTCTCCTACATGCTGTCCATTGTCTGGCTCAGAGTAGCTACGATCGCCTTAGTGCACTAGAAGGTCGAGTGGCAACGAATAAACTTGTTTGCCATCTAGGCGGCAACATTCCGATCTTCAATTCCTGCCTTGGCAAGGTCTTCATCGGAAACCAAATACAACTTGGTGAGCCGATTCATTGCTTCCAAAACCCTTTCCGAGATAAATTGCGAAATTGCTCCATTGTACCATGAATCTCCTGGCTTAGTTTTGCTGCCTTGGAAATGAACCGGAGCATGGGCTGCAGTGTTAGGCAAAAAGTTTTAATCTTTTCCCAATGAGAAACATACAATTGCATAACCAACAGAATAAGATCCAGTTGTGCAGCGGAGGCCAAGAGAGAGCTTTTGAGAGAGGCGATCTTCGTGTCCTTTGAGTTAATGATCTCAGCCAATTTCGCACCTTTTCTTTTTTCGAACGCCAGTTGCTCCCCGGAGTTGCTCATTTCTTTATGCCAGTTTTCCTCAGCTCGGGAGTGGTTTGCCAATTGCATGTCCAAAGAGGACTTTGTCTCCTAAAGTTCTTTTTCTAAATGGGCCTTTCGGCCCTCAAATTCGACATCTTTCTCTTGTAACTTTTGCTCATATTGAGCTCGTTGATGCTCTAAGGCCTCATTCTTTTTTGCCATCCCTTGATCATATTCAATGCGACGCCGCTCCAACTCTTCATTCCTTAGCTGCAAATTATGTTCCGCAAGAGCCAATTGGCTCTGGTATTCTTGATTCTTAGTATGCAACTCATTAACTGTAGCGGGGTCGATAGTCTAAACCTTCGCAAGTTCCCCCCTGAAGCCTGTTCCTTTCCTCTTTTGCTATTAGCGCCCTCTTTGTTAAGCGCGCAACATCTGCTTCTAGGGATTTCTCCCTTTTCTCCAAAAAAACTAGCCTTTTCCTTTAATAATTTAAGTTGCTTATCCACTTTCTTCAGCCGATGACCAGTTTTGAGGAAGTCGGAGGTGACCACTCGTTGTGTTTCCTCCATAAGCTCAACCTTATCCTGCGGTCGGGCCGCCTTCATGTCAAGCCCTACTGCATATACTTCGTAGTCTTTTGGACGCATCTCCCCTTGTGGCTTGGTTACTGTCGGGTACATGGTTGCAAATTTCAACTCTTGCTAGGTCTCATCATAGAGAGTTTGCATCTTTGGTTCCATAGGCCTAATATCATCTTTGGCCTTGCGCTTTTGCATTCTATTTGTGCGTGCTTCCCTCTCGGAGTCAATTTGCGCCATGAATTGGGCCGGCGACGAGAGTAGTTCGCTTGCGAAAGGAGCATCAGAAGGTAGGGCATATGGATAGGTAATTTTGATAGGCCTGGGCATTCGCTTTTTCTAGAGATTGACAATTTGTGGGGAGAAGGGAGGCACATTCCAAAGCTTGGTTTGAGAACCAGTAGAAGGGCTTGTCATTTGCCAAGGTTCAATTGGTGAACCAGCGGAAGGACTCATGGGCTAAAACGGTGAAGGAGTTGTCATAATGGAGTCCGTCTGTTGTAAGAGAAGGGGATGATTTGTAGCGATAGTAGGAGTAGGGGTGCCAGTAGCGGGCAAGCCTTTGGAAAGTGAGGCAAGGAAGGATTGAGCGGCAGCAGTTGGCGTAAGTTTCGCGGAGGGGTAAAGGCAAATGTAGTGGCCTATGAGAACTAGGCGAAACCTCCAGCAATCATTGGATCAAAAGGGGGAACCGAAGGGCCAACACTCATGGTGGGGGTTGCCTCAGAGACAATGGAGGATCCCAAAGACCGAGAAGCAAGAGAAGGAACAAAAGTTACTTGTTGACTAGTCAATGGCGGCTCCTAGCTCGTTACCGGCTCTTCCTCTCCTTTGGGTTTCTGGCTAGCTACAAGCACCTGGCTTGCAGCGGGTTCTCGTGAACTCTCTCCAACAATGGCTTATGTACACTGTTGCTTCATGGGCAGGGTTTCCCCAATCTTGGCAGTTACTGTCGACTGCTGCTCTAACACTCTAGTCGCCTTAGCAGCCCAAGTGAGTGTGTGTGAGGCCCTCGATACATTGAACCACACATTTGTAGTTACATAGGCGGGCTGTCCTGCGGAGCTTCTCTCTTGCGGCGCGGAGGACGCAAAAGTCCCTTCTTCTTCTTCTTCTTCTTGTTCTTCAGACCCACCTTCTGAGTCGTTGCCTTTATTGGTGCTGGAGTCGGAGGTTACATGCTCATCATCCCACCATTTTTCAAATACTTTGTCATACTTCAAGCTTCCATAAGGAGCATCCAACTGTTTTGTTTCTTGGCGATATTTCCAAAAGGCTCTTATTTTCTCATTTGTGCATTCTTCTTCCTTCCGCAACTTGTTGTACATGGTGCGCTCCATCTGGACACTATCCTTAGCCTCCGCAATTCTGAAGTAAAAATTTGTGCCATAGCTCTTTGTTATCATGTGTGGGGATCCGCGCTACTTCAACAAAAATTTCATCCTTGTCCTCCTGTGGGTTGCGCCTCTTTTCCTTGTAGGGTCGAGGAGTGTGAATAACCTTCATGTGTGGGTGCGGCAGATCATTGAAAGGATTGTACTCCCATTTATCACACATATCAAAACCAACCCTAAATGAGCTAGTTTATCCTACAATAGCTGGTGCGACTGTTTCTTTACCAGGGCCACTGTTTTGAAACTCTTCGGACAAGTGAAGAATCCTTTCCTCTTGATGCTTTGGCTGCTACAGAAGGTATAATCATGTAATGTCCCCTTCTCGAGCATGATCTTTCCAGTGACCGTTAGCCTATTCTGGAGACCCGTAGGCTATTCAGAAGGTGAAATTAGGGTTTCATGTTTCGAAGGATGCTCTTGCTTGAGGTTGGTTGTTTCAATGGCGGATTCTTTTTGGGTTTTCAGAGAGCTTCGCAGTGATATGTTGTTCTTGGCATTCTGAACAATTTCAAGAATTTACTATTTTTAGTAAATTCTATTTCTGGCAGTGTTCCTGTTGGTTTCGGCATGGTTGACTTTCTACTTCAGACTGATCTGTTGGCTTGCTCATTTATGGCTTCGGGGCACAATTGGAGAGATAAGTCGAATTATTTAATTAAAGTTATGTTTTAATGTTATATTTTAAAATTGACCCCCTTGGCCTAGCTCGTCACTTTAAGTTGTTTTAAAAGATGTCTTTTTAGGTGGGCGCCTCATTGAAAGAAATTAATTATATTTCTTATAAAGTAAAGATTAACCTAAGCTCAAATTGGACGCCAACTTCAAGGAGGAAATAAAGTATTATTAAAAGTCAAAGTTTGCTTGGAAAAGTGGGACGCCTTCTATTGGAGGATTATGGTTTGGTTCGAAAAGGAAGTTTAGGGTTTCGAGAAAGATCATATGAAAATTATAAAAGGAGGCCATTGGTTATCATTGAAATGATCTTTTGTCTACAGGAATGTTATGCTGCCGGATTGGCTGTGGGATTGCTTCGAGGAATGTACGCCTCCTAGCTTGGCATCGCTTCTCGCTTGAAAGATAGCGACTAGTGGTGAGATAGTGTTGTTTGATTGTCTCGTATTGGGATTTGTGCATTGTAGTCATGGTGTGGCTTATAGGTCAGATTTATGCATAATAGAGAGTTTCTAGACTTGCATTTTTTATTACAGTAGATTGTCGTTTTCACTCATAAGTCAAAAAATACAAAGAGTCTTTATGGGTATTGTCTAAATCTCTGTTTGTAAGGGGCGAACCCTTTCTTCAAGTTGCAGATTTTTTGGAGAACTCTTGAATTTTTAATGTGAAATCGCCCTTCTTGCTGGGCCGTACTTCTTGCTTTTGTCTTGGGATTCGTGCATATTTGATTTGGGATATTTGGATCAATTTTTAATGCTTTAACTTGGTCGCCTATGTCATTAGGGAATATCACATTTCATTTCACGTCAATCGGATGATCTATGAGAGAGTTATGATCATTTATGTTAGTTAATAGGTTGCTGGTTATTAACTTATAGTGCAGATCTGTTAAAATCAGAATCTTCATTTGGCCTCTGTGAGAAGACATTGGTCTTAGCATCCGTGATTAAGCAAATGAGAGTTCTTTTATATGATGTAAAGCTAATCTATTAAATTCATATGCTCTTGGCAGGCGAATGCTCTTCATATTGTAAGCTGATAGTAGTACTGGCAGCAGTTCTTAATCTTGCTTATTTCTGATTTGTAATTGCTTATCTACATTCTGTAATTGCAAACATATTTCTTTATCTCCGCCCTATGGTAGCTCCTTTTCCACTCCGGGTTAGGAAGCACATTCTGGGTGTCGAGTTCTTTCAGCATTCTAGCTTAGTTCTCTTCAAAGCATTGTAATTTTTGTTATCTCTGCCATATGGTCGCCTCATTTCCATATTGGATTGAGTAGCACATACTTGGTGTTGAGTGTGCTTTCAGTATATTAGATTGTAGAGATCCTCTGACCACATGCTCGTCGTTTGCCGGCGCATTCTTGGTTAGAGTTCCTTCAGCTCAGTTTTTGCATTCAGATCCTCTGACCAATGCTCACACCTTGCCCACATCGGGATCCTGGTGTACATTCTGGTTAGAGTTGTTTCAACATCTTTTTGGTTTAGCTGCTAACCTTAATGGGTGCATTGGTTTGTAACTTGCAATTGAAAAAGTTGAAAAAATTTGGCTCGGAATATTTCAAATCAATAATGCACTCCTGTCGATACATTTCGAGCGTGAACACTCTATTTGTGACACAGACTGGGAGTCGGAAAGGTTGATCAGCAAAGCCTCGCATCCAGAGGATTGTGAAATCTGCACTGAAGAACTAGTCACAAGTGGGAGTGAAACTCTGCATATATCCAGTTTGATCTAACTTGAGCCGGATCATGTCGCCTCCTCCTTGTAAATCTTGCCAAACCGGAGTTATAAAGTAATCCGAAAATGCATAGTAGTCATATGTCATGGAAAGAAAAGGTGTCCATGTGGATATTGGCTTCCTTCTCTGCTCTTCATAAAAAATAGACAATTCGAAATAATTGCTGAAGATATCAGGATTTTGATGCAAAAACATATGAACCAGGAAAGAAAGAAATCTAACCTTCCCTTCTACTGGGTAATTCTCTATTTGCCTTATCATTTCCTCCACGAGGAATTCGGCGAAATTGTACCAGAAGAAATTGTGTTTTTTGCGGAATTGGAAACCCAACCCTAATTGAAAGGCGTGTACCATCTCGTCGGAGTCCAAGCCGCACACAAATGCTAGCATTGAAAAGGCGTCCTACATGTCTTCAACAAATGAACCGTGTGGCAATGGGATACTTGGCAGCTAAGCACCTAGGATTCCCTTCTTGCCAATCTCCTCAATTAGGAAATCTGGGCCCTTTTTCATCCTCTTCCATGTGTTTTCTCCTTTATCAAGAGTCAAGGACTCAATTTGTTCCTTCCTGATACTTGGGTCTAGGATACATAGCATGTGCCAAATGGCTGGTGGGCTGATATTAACTTTTAACGTTCGGCCTTCGATGTTGTGGGTGCTCGGGTTATAACACTGAATGGCCGCGTTAGCTAGCTCTGGGCAATAATGTACTAGAGGGGACCATGTACTGCGGAAGCCCATTGTACCATACTTTTTTGTTGTTGGCATCGCTTTCTAGGATGCTTTCATCCTTGCACAGGTTGCTTCTCTCAAAGATTTAGTGTTTTTCACGTGGTGTGGGTCATAAATATTGTCCCATTCCTCATGGACCCGTTTCTAGTTTCTGTAATCTTTGGCCTATCTAGCTCCATTGTATTTACCCATTTCGGCTTGCCTGGTATACCAGGCATAGCATATGATATATCTTCATAGACGTAAACAGACTTTAACGACTCTATAGTGGTCAGCTTCCTCCTGAATCAGCTATGATGAACCCTTTGCCATTTTTCTCCTTAGATGAAAGCTTCTGCTGGGCTTAAATTCTTTGTAACTTTCACTTGGCTCTGGATATGCCAAAACTTTTCTTCACTTGGCTTAGTGTATTTCAAAAGACATTTAAGCATTAAAAGTTTTGCATGCGATATTTAGCTATCTTTCCTCAAGGTGGTAGAAGAAAGTGGGCTTTTTGCATTTAATTCGGTATGTACCGCCAACTCCTTGCTTTGTGCGAAAATAAATTACTTGCCATTTCAGAGTGACATGAATTCATTATTGCATTTGGCAACTGTGTGATACGATGTGATTTCCTTGGAACTTGAGTTGGCGATTTGCCTTCTAGCCTTGCATTCGTATGCGCTGGCAATTAATATCCCGAACAAAATGATTAAGCCAAAGCAAATGATCACTGCCTGAAAAGATATGAATCCTGCCTTGGGTTCTGGGAAATGCTTGTGAGGTGAAACAATAGCCTACAAACCATGTAGCTTACTGCTGATGAGCGCCACCATTTTTAAGCTAATTAATTAGCTCTCATTAACTCTGCACGCATTGAGCCGTCCTTTAGCAAACGCAACCGGTCAAGAAATGCGAATAAACCCAAGCACGCTTTTCAAGTTGGCATTTGGTTACCATCACGTTTTTTAGAAGCAGATTAGCATGCTTTTCCTCATTTTTTCTATAAATAAACCTCTAAGCAGTGAGAAAATCGCACTTAGCATTTGAACAATTTTTAGCAATAGGTCATTGGCTTAGTATTTGGCTTTATTACTGGCAAGGTTCTCATAGGCTAGGCTGTAGGCAAGTTTCAAAAATAGTTAGCAAGTAATAGCAATGTGTCGGTACCATGGATACTCCTATTAGGCTAGTGTCATATAAGTCGCAGACAGCTTTCCTCGGCGAGATTTCTATTAGGCGTTTAAAGAGGATGACGAAAAACACTCCCTGGCTTTGATAGCCATGAAGTGGGTTCTGGGTTGGGACTGTCTCGAGTACGAAGACAAATACCATGTCAATACCGACATTTGCTCGCACTTTGTTGCGTCTATGTTGGATATTGGTATCCCAAAACCCCTGGTTCTAAAATTAGTCAAAGAAATCTTTTCCAAAAAGTACATGAATGGTCTAGGTGAGGTCGTTGCTCACACTACATATGGGGTTGGCCTGCCAACAACCAGTGATCTTAGGCGCTATATTGGGGAAGAAGCGGTCGTCCCGTGGTTGCCGTTTCTCAGCAAATTCCACCTCCAAACACACGACGAGCACCAACGAAGAGTTACCCAAGCCTTGCACCCTCTCTTTTGCATCTACAACGTAGTGCCATTCTACAATATTGACTAGTACACTGACTTCAGGAACCTTGTGTTTCCTTCGCCAATGGATGTTGTTCCAAATGATGTTGCTTCTGCTATTGGTGTGCCTACTGATGAGGACATGGTAGACGTTGCCATTGATGCATTGATAGCTGCTGCTCATGCCGTTGGATGAAATGCCTCTTGAACTTCTTGTTTTTTGCTTTTAAGAATACGCTACCCGTTGTCTAGTTTTGTAAATATGCCTGAAAAGGCCATACATAGTATGTATATGAATAGAAAACCACGTATAATCATATACTTTTTGAATTATGGCTCTCTAGCCATTTTCGCCATGTAAAAAATGAAAGCATACATATATAATGAAATATAGCTTTATAAAATTTAAGGCTCTTTTTCCTTTGGCATTCTGTCATATGGGTTTCTTTTCTTTCAACATATTTGTTGATTTCCTTTGCATATGGGTGTTTTTCTTGATTATTCCTGCAAAGTATTTTTACTACCCTATTCTCGGCAATGATGGGTTGCTTCTCCACAGAAACACAAATTAATTTTTACAAAAGACTGGCCAAAAGAACAAAAAGGTAAAGAAAATAAAAGCATTATGAACATATGTACAATAGTAAAATTTGGTAAATCTCGTGGACCGGAATTCCCAAGGCTTCCTGTTCCATGCTTTCCAATTTGAAAGCATTATGCTCTTTGCACTTGATAATTTTAAACGGACCCTCCCAAAGGCTATCAAATTTTCCGTGTTGACCTGGCTTAGCAGCCCTTTCATTGAATTTCAACACTAAATCTCCGCACTTTAGGCCTTGGTCGGACGCCTTCTTGTCAAACCATCGCTTGACTACTTGTTGGTGGTTTGTCATGGCTATTAGGGACTTCTCCCTTTTTTCTTGTACTTCCAATAGTTCGGCAAGCCGAACCTCCATGGCACCATTTTGTTCTATCTTGAGGGATTTTAGCAATTGAAGTGCTGGAATCTCCATGGATATAGGCAACAATGCTTCTTTTCCGTATACCAACTCATAAGGCGACGTCTTAAGGACTTGCTTAGGAGTTATGCAGTCTGCCCAAAGCGTCGCTTGAAAGTTTTTGTGTCATTCTCTCTGGTGCTCTGAACCAATTCTTTTAAGGAGTCGGACCAGGTTCTTGTTCGTTGACTCAGCTAGGTCGTTTCCCTACGGGTAATAATTTGTTGATGTCTTAAGGAATATGTCATTTTTTAATGCAAAGTGACATACCTTTGCGCCTAGGAAGGCTCTGGCATTATCGAAAATGATAGTCTTCGGAGGGCGGAACCTTGTCACCAACTCTTCGAGGAAATCCACTATCTTTGCCTCTGTTGTGTTTTTAAGTGAAGCGGCTTCTGTCCACCTTGTGAAGTAATCTGTAGCCGTTATAATCCACTTGTGTCCGACACTGGAAGCGAGATTGATCATCCCAATGAAGTCCAGGCCCCATTGTGCAAATGGTTCATCCGCCACTATAGGCTTGAGAGGCATGGCGGAATTCTTTCTTCTGCCTGTAAAGAACTGGCATTCCTTGCAAGATTTTACCAAGGAATGTGAGTCGTTGAAAAGTGTGGGCCAATAGTAACCTGCGTACATAATTTTGATGGCGGTGGTCTTAGCAGAGAAGTGTCCGCCCGCAGCGTTCTTGTGGAAAGTGTCGAGGATTCTCTTTGCTTACTCTGCAATAACGCATCGCAAGAGGAGACCATTGAAATTCTTTTTAAAATGGACCCCTTCCACTAGCGCATATCTGCAATTCTGCAGCCGATAGTATCTTCTCTTTTGGGAGGAAAGATCTAGCGGATACTTTCCTGTTTGCATAAACCTCACTCTATCTGTTAGCTAGCAACCCTCAGACTTTGGCTCATTCATCAGAACATGCTCCGGTTGCTCCTCTACGGCGGGTATCTCTTTGTCATGCGCCATGTATTCGCACAGTTCTCTTCCACGGATGGTTTTGGTGGGTTTGACCTCAATGTCATATTCAAAGATCTTGGTGATCCAATTAGCTTTTTTTTCTATGATTTCTCCCTCCATGATATACTCGCGCACACTAGAATGTGCGACATAGACAATCACTTTGTTGAAGGAAATTACATGGCAAAACTTTTTAAGTCTCTTTACTATTGCAAAGGTTTTCCTTTCGATGAAATTATAGTTCATCTCATATTCTTTTAGGCTTCAGGAGTAGAATGCCACCGGATGTTCTCTCTTTCCCTCATTATCCTTTTGAGTCAAGACAGTAGCAATACTGGACTTGCTACTGAATATATACATTATAAAGTCCTTGGACAAGTCTGGATTAACCAGTATAGGAGCTGAGGAAATAGCATCCTTAACTTTTCAAAGGCTTCTTTGGCTTCCTTTGTCCACTTCAATGCTTCATCCTTTTTCAGCATCAAGGTGATTGGCTTAATTATTCCTGCGAAGACGGAAATAAACTCGCTGACAAAATTTACCTTTCCTAAGAAGGACTGAACGCCTTTCTTGTTAACCGGAAGGGGAAGTTCTTTAATGGCTTTCACCCACTCAAGGTCGATTGAAACTCCTTCTTTGGACACCATGTGTCCCAATAGCTTGCCTTGCGGCACTTCGAATACAAATTTTTTTGGATTCAAGGAAACTCCGAACTTGTGGCATTTATGAAAAACCATTTCTAAGTGATCAAAATGATCATCCTTAGACTTAGAAAACACAGTAAGATCATCCAAATAAATTAGGATAATCTTGTTGATCAACTCGCTAAAAGCGATGTCCATTTCCCGCTAGAATGTTGCCTCTGCGTTGGATAAACCAAAAGGCATTTTAGCATATGCGAATATTCCCCACTTTGTAGTGAACGTAGTCTTGTGCTGATCCTCCTCTTTAACTCGGATCTGATTATAACCGGAGAAGCCATCAAGCAGGGAAAACATTTCCGATCCTACTACTATTTGCAAGATTGACTCCATAGAAGGCAGCGGATAATGATCCTTCAGGGATGCTCTGTTCAGGTCTCAGAAGTCCACACACAAGCGGATATCTCCATTTTTTCTTCGGACCAGGACCAAATTAGATACCCATGTGCTATGCTTGATTGAGAAGACAATCCGCGACTCGATTAGCTTTGTTAGCTCTTGCGCCATTAGTGCTTCAATTTTGGGGTTCAATGGCCTCTGCTTTTGTCGGACTAGTTTTGCACCCCCCGCTAGATCGATTGTGTGTTGGATGATGTCGAGATTATATCCCTTCAAGTCATCATAGGACCAGGCCACTACTTCATATTTCTCGCAAAAATTGATGAACCTTTTGAAATATTCCGAGCCAATTTTTTTTTTCGATTTTTACAATTTCAAATTACAAGCACCCGTTAAGGTTAGATGATAAACCAAAACGTACTGAAGCAACTCTAACCAGTATGTACACCAGGATCCCGATGTGGGCAAGGTGTGAGCATTGGTCAGAGGATCTGAAACAAAGTGCTTATGCAGGAAGTAACTCTAACCAAGGATGGCGCCGATGATGGCGAGCATATGGTCAGAGGATCCTCTACTTCTAAATGCTGAAAGGGAACTCAACGTCAAGTATGTGCTACCCAATCCAATGCGGAGTGAGGGGCGACCATATGACGGAGTGATTACAATAACAATGCTTGAAAGAGAAATGCTGAAAGCTGAAAACACTCAACACCCAGAATGTGCTTGCTAACCCCGAATGGGAAAAGTAGCTACCATAGGGCAGAGTTATAACTATTTCAAACTAGTACTGAAAGCAAGAACGAATATTACAAATAGTGACAAAGCAATATTAAAGAACACTGGTCAGTACTACTACCAGTTTACAATATATAATTATTGCCTGCAATGTCAAGATATCAGATTCCTTCCGGATGGTGTATTCAACAATATTCTTCTGCTACAAGTTTCAAGTAAACCACAATGCCAAATCCAAATCAGAAAATGCAGATTGCTAGAACTGTCATAATCAGATCTGCACTTTTACAATATAAACCAGCAACACAAAATTTCATTGGAATGCTGATAACTCTCTTTCCTCTTGCCCGAATAACCTATTCTTAGATGCAAAATTCAACTAAAGTGAAAGCGCCTAGAATGAATGCAAGAAACAGCTGTGAAACCCTTAATTTATTTTATTGCACGGAAAACAATGCATATTCAAATGGTACGGCCCTGCAGAAGTTCGGCCCCCTCTTAAAAATCCCAAGCTTGCCCAAAAAATCTATAAACTGGAGAAAATAGACGCCCCTTACAAACTTAGAGATTGATGCAATACCCAAAACTAATATTTTTGTATTTTTTGAGATATGAGTAAAAACATGGATCTGCTGTAGCTAAAATGCAACTTTGGAAATACCTCTAATATGCAGAAATCAGAAACTAAAGAATTACAAGGATGTTTACAATGCACAAAATCAAATGAACTCACAAATCTATCTTAAATCACCACTAGTCGCTATGTTGCAAGCAAGAAGCGATGCCCAAGCTAGGAGGCCTTCATTCCTCGAAGCAGTTCCAGAGCCAGTTCGGCAGCATAACAGTATATTAGACCAAAGATGATGAAATGATGCTCAAGTCTCCTTCTTATAATTTTCCAGTTGACTTCTCGAAACCCTAAAATCCACTTTCAAGTCAAAACCCTAATCTCCTCAAAGATGGCGTCCCACCTTTCCAAGCACTTTGTCTTTTAATAATATTTTAATCTTTCTTGAAAAAGGCGTCCATTTTGAACTTAATAATAAACTTCATAAAAGAAATAATTAATCCTCTTAATGAAGCGCCACCCTCAAAAGACCACCTTTTAAAAAGACTTTAAGTGATTAAGCTAGGCTAAGGGGGGAGTCAACGTTAAATTATAACATTAAAACGTGACTTAATAAAAATAACCCAACTTATTCCTCCAATTGCGCCCCGAAGCCAACAATGAACAAGCCAACCCATCAAACTGGCATAGGAAGTCAACCAAGCTGAACCCAACTTAAAAGCTGCCAAAAATAGAATTTACTAAAAATAGTAAATTCCAGAAAATGCTCTGAATGCCGAGATGAACATACCACTGCGAAGCTCTCTGAAAACCCAGAAATATTCCGAGCCAATTTTTTCGATTTTAACAAATTTCAAATTACAATCACTGCACCCGTTAAGGTTAGAAGATAAACCAAAACGTGCAAAAGCAACTCTAACCAGAATGTACACCAGGGTCCCGTTGTGGGCAAGGTGTGAGCATTGGTCAGAGGATCTGAAAACAAAGTGCTTATGCTGTAACTCTAACCAAGAATGGCGCCGATGATGGCGAGCATATGGTCAGAGGATCTTCTACTCTAATTGCGAAAAGGGAACTCGACACCAAGTATGTGCTACCCAATCCAGAATGGAGTGAGGGGCGACCATATGGCGGAGTGATTACAATTAACAATGCTTGAAAGTAAATGCTGAAAGCTGAAACTACTCAACACCCAGAATGTGCTTGCTAACCCAGGATGGGAAAGTAGCTATCATAGGGCGGAGTTTTATCTATTACAAACCACTTCAAAATGAAAGAGCATATTACAAATCAGTTGTGAACAAAACTGAAAAAGACTGCCAGTACTACTGTCAGTTTACAAAATAAGAATCATTTGCCTGCCAAGAGGATAGGAATTTGAAAGATTAGCATTACATCATATAAGAACTCTCCTTGGCTTGATTGAAGACGCCAAATCAATAACTCTCTCAGAGACCAAAATAATAATTCCGTTTTTCACAAATCTACACCTTTAAATTAAAAACCAACAACCTATGAATTTACTCATATGCTCATATCTCTCTCATAACTCACCCAAATGATCTCAAATCTGATGCAATAGACCCTCAAAATGATGGCGCCTAACTTGGTAATGAGAAATGGCATCTAAAAGTGGTTATTAATTAGTGACACGAATCCCAAGGCACTCCAGAAAGTACGGCCTTCAAGGAATGACGAATTTGCATTATAAAATCATAAACTTTGTATTAAAATCTGCAAATATTCATGAAGGGGCGCCTCTAACAGGCAAACACAATGAGACAATACCCAGAATGACTCTTTTTGTATTTTTGGACTTATGATTAAAAACAACAATCTGCTACAATGAATGTGCAACTCCAGAGAACCACTAATATGCATAAAACTGATTTACCAATCCTCACAAAGACTAAAATGCAGAAATCTCACAATAAAACATTCAAACTACACTAATCTCACCACTAGTCGCTATTTTTCAAGCGAGAAGCAATGCCCAAGCTAGGAGGCCTTCATTCCTCGAAGCAATCCCAAAGCCAATCCGGCAGCATAACATTCCTGTAGATAAAAGATATAATTAATCCTCTTAATGAAGCGCCACCCTCAAAAGACCACCTTTTAAAAAGACTTTAAGTGATTAAGCTAGGCTAAGGGGGGAGTCAACGTTAAATTATAACATTAAAACGTGACTTAATAAAAATAACCCAACTTATTCCTCCAATTGCGCCCCGAAGCCAACAATGAACAAGCCAACCCATCAAACTGGCATAGGAAGTCAACCAAGCTGAACCCAACTGAAAAGCTGCCAAAAATAGAATTTACTAAAAATAGTAAATTCCAGAAAATGCTCTGAATGCCGAGATGAACATACCACTGCGAAGCTCTCTGAAAACCCAGAAAGAATCCGCCAATGAATCCACCATCTCTGAGCAATGACCTCCTCGAAAATAGGAAACCCTAATTTTACCTTCCGACTAGCCTTCGGGTTTCCAGAAAAGAACGTCACAGGAACGATCAGGTTTGAGAAGGGGACATTACAGTCCGCCCTCCCCAAGATTGCTTGTCCTCAAGCAATCGCAAACCAGGATGCTGCAATATCTCATCACTTTCCCAAGTCGCATCCTCCATCGGCAGGTTCTTCCACTTCACCAGGTATTCTCTGATGGTTCTTTTCCTCAAGAACGTTCTCTGAAATCAAGTATCTCCTCTGGAATTAGAACCAACTGTCCCTCTTCATCCAACGGTGGCAACTGTGATGAAGCAACCACATTATGTCCAAGTGCCTTCTTGAGGCGAGACACGTGGAAGACGTTATGCACTCTGCTATCGGAAGGTAGCTCTAATTCATAAGCTACTGCCACAACTCCTTCTGATGCATCACACTGCAGCGAATGGCTTGGAGTCGGAATAGCCAAAATGGACACGAGCTCATGATCTTCTTGAACTTGTCAAAAACAATTTGAGCCTTTTCTGACCAAACAAAGGCTCCCTTTTTGGTGAGATCAGTAAGGGGCAGCATTCTGTGAATACCCCTTAACGAATCCGATAAAAACCACAAAGACCCAGAAAACCTTTCAACTGAGTCAAATTTTCAGGTGGTGGCCAATCAACCACGCTTTGATCTTTTCCGGATCCACCTTCACTCCCTCAGCACTGATGATGTGGCCAAGGTACAATAACTCCTCCATCCAAATTCACATTTGGAAGCTTTTGCAACAAACTCTCAGATTCCATGATACTAAGCACTTCCTCCAAGTGCTTGAGATGATCTTCCCAGTCTTGCTGTAATCAGAATATCATCAAAAAATATCAACACAAATCTCCTTAACTCCATTCTCAAAACACGGTTCATGCAAGACTGAAAGGTAGCCGGAGCGTTAGTCAACCCAAATGGCATGACTAAGAATTCGAAATGGCCATAGTGACATCTGAAAAGCTGTCTTCTCCACATCAGATCCCCTCATTCGAATCTGATGGTAACCCGATCTCAAGTCGATCTTCGAGAAGAACTTGGCCCCATGTAGCTCATCAATGAGCTCATCTATTCTGGGAATGGGGTATCTGTTTTTGATGGTGCTCTGATTCAGAGCACGATAGTCCACGCACATGCGCATGGTACCATCCTTCTTCTTCACAAGGACCACTGCAGATGCAAAGGGGCTCTTGCTTGGGCGAATGAAACCCATCTCCAAGTGTTCTTGAATATTCTTCTCGATCTCATCCTTTTGCCTCTTCGGGTATCGATATGGAGTGGTGATCACCGGTTTAGCTCCTTCCTTGAGCTCTATGATGTGTTCTGAACCCCGTTCAGGTGGTGGTCCAAGAGGCAAATCTGCGAAGACTTTGCTCTTCTTCATAAGTAGTGACTGAATATCAGGAGGATGGTCACGTTTAGTCTCAACAGGACTATCAGGAAGAATCATGCATTCAACAACCCACTCTGCTTGATCGTGACGGATCAGCCTTGCCATTCTTTTGAATGACACAACCCGAGGGCCCCCATTCGACATTCCTCTCAACACTATCTTCTTCCCATCAGCTTGGAACTTGAGCTCCATAGTCTGCAGATTCAAAGAGATCTCCCCAAGAGATCGTAGCCATTGAATGCCTAAGACTGTATCAGTATCACCAATGTGGACTACGTAGAAGTCATCCTTGACCTCGTAGTTTCCCAATTGCATAGTCATGTTTGATATTTTCTTGGTGCAAGAAATATGAAAACCATCGGCAACCATGACCTTGAATCCTTCAAACTCCTCTGTTTGCAGCCCTTTCTTTGCTACCACAACTTCGTCAATGAAGTTATGAGTTGCTCCAGTGTCGATCAAGGCAACAATTCGCTGCCCTTTGATCATCCCCCGAACCTTGAATGATTCGTTTATTTGGAAGCTAGAAAGTTGGGCTAAGACTCCACCACTTTCCTTCTCATCTCCGGATTCTTCTGGAGCTCTTTCTGCTTCACTTTCTTCAAAATCCGATTGCTGGTCGGAAAAATCAGAACTATTCTCCCCAACAGAATAGTACTCAATCTGATTGAACTTAACCCCTTTAGGGCAAACATGATCTTGTGACCACTTTTCCCTACACCGGAAGCACAACCCTTTTCTTCTGAGTTCATTCAGGGTTTCTGGATCCAACCTGGTGACATGGGGATTGCGATTTTTGAACTCTTTGTGTTGAGGTCTCAAAGGCCGTCTATGCTGAGGTCTCTTCCCTTTATCCTTTTTCTGAAAGGGGGAGTTTGACTGAAATTTTGCCTTAGGAGCAGCCCACTCCATGTTTCTTGCCTTTTTCATGGCCTCTTGCAGTGTTGGAGGATCAAAGGCTTTAATCCAACCTTTGAGGGGTTCTGTCAAACCTTCACTGAAAAGAATCACCAATCTCCTTTCCGTGATTCCAGTCACCATGACTGAAAGTCTCTGAAACTCCGCAATGTAGGCATCAACTGTGCCATACTGTCTCAATTGTGCAAGCTCTCTGAAATGGATCTCAGGATCTTTTTTCTCAAACCTCTCGATGAGCCTAGTGGTGAACTCATCATAAGTTGTGATAGACCGATGACCCAGAGTAACAAGGCCATGGTACCACCACTCGTGCGCCACCCCATCAAGGTGTAGCGTAGCGAACTTGATCGCTTCTTCTTCTGCCATTGGTCTGAGAGCTAGATAGTTATCTAGCTTCTGAATCCAAGCCCGAGCTGAGCTAGTATCACTCCCGTCAAAGTGTGGAAGTGTAACCTTGTTGACAGCTTGGTACAAATCTCCCTGATTTGATGGTCTTCTTTGATCAAAGTGTCTCCCTTGTCATTTGTTCTTCCTTTTATGATTCATGAAATCGTTATAGGACATACCCATCCTGATGTCGGTAGGTAGAGAATCATACTCTGCACGACCCAGTCTCAGCTGCTCCACGAATGAAGCATTCTCTTCAGGATCTGGCTGAGTGTCTACAAGTGCCAAGAAGGTGGGTTTGAATGGCCTGGTGGAAATGTAAGTATTGTTTGACACCGTCCGAGCTGCATGCTCATCATGCTGGTTTGAAGCACTATGCTCCCCTCTATGCCCAGTGTTGTTCTGTGGAATGGTATTTTGGCCCACTTTCCCCATCATGAGTGAAACCATATCCATCAAAGCATCCATCTTTCTTTCAAATCGCTGTCCTGGACTGATGGATCTTTCTCTGCCCTTACCACTGTCATCTCTACTGTTGGTAACCCTCTCGTTACCCCCAACTGACCTTTCACCTTCTGCCATGACTGTTTCCTGAGAAGACTCCCAATGAGCCCTTAAGACTTCTGAAGCTGTCTGACCCTCTGGAGGCTGATAAGGCTGAAACTGTTTTCCGACCTTCTTGTCTTCCCTTGCAGCGTACCTCTTTTCTCTGTCACTCATAGACAGAATGATCACAGGATGGCAAGATCTTGGCTCTGATACCACTGAAATATTCCGAGCCAATTTTTTTTTTCGATTTTTACAATTTCAAATTACAAGCACCCGTTAAGGTTAGATGATAAACCAAAACGTACTGAAGCAACTCTAACCAGTATGTACACCAGGATCCCGATGTGGGCAAGGTGTGAGCATTGGTCAGAGGATCTGAAACAAAGTGCTTATGCAGGAAGTAACTCTAACCAAGGATGGCGCCGATGATGGCGAGCATATGGTCAGAGGATCCTCTACTTCTAAATGCTGAAAGGGAACTCAACGTCAAGTATGTGCTACCCAATCCAATGCGGAGTGAGGGGCGACCATATGACGGAGTGATTACAATAACAATGCTTGAAAGAGAAATGCTGAAAGCTGAAAACACTCAACACCCAGAATGTGCTTGCTAACCCCGAATGGGAAAAGTAGCTACCATAGGGCGGAGTTATAACTATTTCAAACTAGTACTGAAAGCAAGAACGAATATTACAAATAGTGACAAAGCAATATTAAAGAACACTGGTCAGTACTACTACCAGTTTACAATATATAATTATTGCCTGCAATGTCAAGATATCAGATTCCTTCCGGATGGTGTATTCAACAATATTCTTCTGCTACAAGTTTCAAGTAAACCACAATGCCAAATCCAAATCAGAAAATGCAGATTGCTAGAACTGTCATAATCAGATCTGCACTTTTACAATATAAACCAGCAACACAGAATTTCATTGGAATGCTGATAACTCTCTTTCCTCTTGCCCGAATAACCTATTCTTAGATGCAAAATTCAACTAAAGTGAAAGCGCCTAGAATGAATGCAAGAAACAGCTGTGAAACCCTTAATTTATTTTATTGCACGGAAAACAATGCATATTCAAATGGTACGGCCCTGCAGAAGTTCGGCCCCCTCTTAAAAATCCCAAGCTTGCCCAAAAAATCTATAAACTGGAGAAAATAGACGCCCCTTACAAACTTAGAGATTGATGCAATACCCAAAACTAATATTTTTGTATTTTTTGAGATATGAGTAAAAACATGGATCTGCTGTAGCTAAAATGCAACTTTGGAAATACCTCTAATATGCAGAAATCAGAAACTAAAGAATTACAAGGATGTTTACAATGCACAAAATCAAATGAACTCACAAATCTATCTTAAATCACCACTAGTCGCTATGTTGCAAGCAAGAAGCGATGCCCAAGCTAGGAGGCCTTCATTCCTCGAAGCAGTTCCAGAGCCAGTTCGGCAGCATAACAGTATATTAGACCAAAGATGATGAAATGATGCTCAAGTCTCCTTTTATAATTTTCCAGTTGACTTCTCGAAACCCTAAAATCCACTTTCAAGTCAAAACCCTAATCTCCTCAAAGATGGCGTCCCACCTTTCCAAGCACTTTGTCTTTTAATAATATTTTAATCTTTCTTGAAAAAGGCGTCCATTTTGAACTTAATAATAAACTTCATAAAAGAAATAATTAATCCTCTTAATGAAGCGCCACCCTCAAAAGACCACCTTTTAAAAAGACTTTAAGTGATTAAGCTAGGCTAAGGGGGGAGTCAACGTTAAATTATAACATTAAAACGTGACTTAATAAAAATAACCCAACTTATTCCTCCAATTGCGCCCCGAAGCCAACAATGAACAAGCCAACCCATCAAACTGGCATAGGAAGTCAACCAAGCTGAACCCAACTTAAAAGCTGCCAAAAATAGAATTTACTAAAAATAGTAAATTCCAAAAAATGCTCTGAATGCCGAGATGAACATACCACTGCGAAGCTCTCTGAAAACCCAGAAAGAATCCGCCATTGAATCCACCATCTCTGAGCAATGACCTCCTCGAAAATAGGAAACCCTAATTTTACCTTCCGACTAGCCTTCGGGTTTCCAGAAAAAGGCCAACGGTCACAGGAACGATCAGATTTGAGAAGGGGACATTACACCTTTCTTTATCGTGATGCGTGACATCTTTCCCGACATGAAGGTTTCTACTGTCTGAGACCTGAAGGTCTATATAGTTGCTTTTGTCTGCCACAAACTTCCTTCTATCATTCCTTGCATCATCACAATCAAAAAGGTTTTCGAGAACAACCAATCATTTTGGAAGCTTGTTAGATTTGAGCTGCATGATTTGTCCCTCATAAGCCTTGACGATCTTTGGTTGGAGCTGATCGGCGAATTCCCCCGACTGTTGGATGAACGAGGCAATTTGTTTATCACTTTCAAACACCTGCCAACTTTGATCCTTATCGAGAATTGCTGGTCGAACTATTACTCGTACAAAGTGTTTTTTATGTATAAGGTCGGAGGTAGGATCAAACTGGGATCTGATTGCTGCCATGCGATCCGTGTTGCCATTTTGTTCTCGGGGAACAGTCTGGACGTTGAAGGCTTCAAAACCCTCAACCAGGTCCTAGACTCGGTGCCGATAGGATCTCATGCGCACATTCATTGCCACGGAAATTCTCCGAACCTGGTTGACCACTAGTTCGGAATCTCCGAACACCATTAATTGCTTGATGCCCATTCGCTTCACAAGGCTTAAACCTTCTACTAGTCCTTCGTATTTGGTTTCATTGTTTGAACAAGCAAACTAGAAGCGAAAAGACCTTAGTATTTTTTCATTTTGTGGGGATACCAAACATATCCCCGCCATGGCGCCTACTTTGCATCTTGTCCCGTTGAAGTATAGTGTCCACAGCTCGGAGGCTAGACTATTTATAGGCTCCTTTGTGACCTTCGGAACCTCTTGCTCCTCATCAAAAATGACATATGTGCCCAACCCAGTGGCATGGTAATTGCCAAAAGGATTCGTGTCGATGAACTCATTAAGAAGAGCCTCATCTTTTTCCCTTTCATCTTTGGCCATTTCCTCATCCTCTAGCGATTCAGCACAGTACATTTCGTCTTTAGTGATAGAGGTATGGGTGGCTTCAAAGTTGATCATAGCTTTGTCTGCAACATGGTGTGCATGCAATGGTTCAAACAATAACTTTAGCTTAACCCCGTGCTTGGTTCGGACAATCAAGTGTGTCCAATCCAGCGATAAGTATCCTCCTATTTTAGTAGTAAATTCTCGAGATAGGTAAAGACCGAACATAGGAGGAGCATCAATGATGACAGTATCCTAGGGCACGATGATGCTAGGACAGCCGAAGAGAGTTAAGGGAAGATCCTTAATGATCCCCACCATTTCAACCTTGTTCCCGTCAAGCTGCATAACTCCCTTCTTCATGGGTTCATAGTTAAGTCCCAAGGCTTCAGCTATCTGTTTGGGCATGACTGTGGTGCTAGCACCTGAATCGATCATTGAATTGTGCAACAGTTTATCACCCACAATAAGGGTTAGGAAGAATGGTTTCGGCTTACCTTTCACCTTCGTAGGGGTTTCCTCTGAATTATTTGTGAGAACTTTAGCTTGAGGCGTTAGATCCACGGCCTTTTCTTTCGGAAACTATTATGTCGAATTAGAACTAGCATCTTCCTGGAGAGCCTTTTGAAGCAATGTTTTCTGTTCTGGGATTGCCAGGATGTCCCACAGGCACATATTGGTGGAGGATTTCTTCAATTGTTCCACCACATTGAACGGCGACAGGTTCAAGGATTTTTGCTCCTTGGTTTTTGTTATCACAATTTCTTTCCGCGGTTGAAATGGTGGTGCGACTGCGGTGATGCTAGGAGATTGATCAGAGGCATTCCTATTTTGTGGTGTGATTGGTTCGCGCGTAAACCTTCACTTAGAGTGAGTGTTATAATCAGATTGAACTTGTGGTGTCTTTGGTGTAGAAGGATCGTTTGCGAACACCACCTCTTCCTCTTCCATCCATGAGAAGAGTGCGTGATCAGGAGCATTGTCGGATTCTTGTTCTAGGGACATCCCTTGCATCTGTGCGGTAAGAACCGCGCTCTCCATTTGTCGTGAGGCATATACATAACCTTCGTGGTTCGAAGTCGTGCCTTGGCTGCGTTGCTTCGCCACCTTTTGTTGTAAGTTGCCACGTGAACAGTTCCAAGGCATGTGTGCGTCGCTGCAAGGGAAGCACCATTGATTGATATCATTGACGAGGTTGTTCTGTCCCGCAGTCACTTCCCTACTTGAGCTTGGTGAAGCGCTTGTCAGCGGAGTAGGTACCGGCACCATTTGGTTTGCTGTCGGAGCTGGTGGATTAGTGCGGGCACTGCCTTGGTACTGATTCTACTGATATGAAGACCGTCTGCCTTGATAATTATAATAAGCAGGCTTCAGAGGCGTTGATTGGTTTCACTTCAGAGTGGTTATGTTGTTTGCCATAGTCCGCAACATTTCTTTAAGATCGCTCATTTCATCCTTGGAAGAACAGGATGAAGAGGCAACATTTTGAGGTGTTGTTGCATATGTGTACATTGACTAGGGAGGTGCGGGCGCACTGGTCGACGCGACCTCCTATGCGGGCATCGATATTTCAGGAAATATCGGCATGATAGGCCGATAAGACAGTTTTCCGCAATCTATCAAATGATTCTCGGCTTTAACGGCAACACTGTAAGCATCTGGCAGAGTAGCTCCTCCTAAAGACTTGATCATCATAGAAATGTCGAGGTTGATAGACTTCAAATAAACTATGAATGCCAACTCCGGAGTCGGGCGGATAGCAACAGGGATTCTCTGCCAATTTGTGTTGAATCGGGCATTGAAGTCCATCATAGCCTTTTGGGGAGCTCGTTTTATGACAGATAGTTGATAGTACAACGAAGAGCGATCTCCGTCATTTGAAAACCTCTCATAGAACGGGTCTCTGAGCTCATCCCAGGTACAGATAGTGCTAGCCGGCAATGTTCGGTACCAATTCAACACCTTGCCTTTGAAAGATACGGCGAGGAGTCTCAGCGCTACATTCTAAGCGGTGATTCCATGCACCAGACATACGTCCACCACATCTTGCAGATGTTCTGCGGGTGTTCTTCAGCCATCTCCGGTAAACTTGGGTATAGCTTTTATGGTTGAGACTGAGATAGGAGCCCAAACAGCGGGTGCTACTAGCACTACTAGGGGACTTTCGGCGTCCCATGCCACGTAATTTCTATTAGCACCTGGCAACATAGTTAGAGGAATGGGTGGTGGAAGCGGAACTGTTACCAGCTCATTTGCGGTTTGCGTTGTTCCTAGTGGCGGTACTAATAAACTGAGGTTTTTTGTGGTTTGGGATCTAGTTACAGGTCAATGGCATATACACCCTTCTAAAGCACAAATTCATTTAAGCTCTGTCCCACAGGGCGTGCCAAAAAAAGAACAAACTGTTGATGCCAAAAATTGACAAGGTAACAGTGTCTTATGGGAAACTCAGTTTATGGGGGACCTTTTGCGCTAAATTGAGTGACCTCTGAATTTTTAAAGAAGTCGGCTTCTTCTATAATGGGGCTTTGGAAAGGGAAAAGGAAACAGATATGTAAAAATAAAATCTAATCTAAGGCGATGCGCCTAGACTTAATGATAGGCACGATAAATCATAGATCTAAGGGCCCAATTGGTATCTGTAATGTCTCAGAAAGGCAAAAACTAAAGATTAAAGCATAGATAATTCATTCATTGACATAAAATAACATTGCATACATTCCTACTGCCAAGAAGAGTCATAAGACATGATCTAGACCAGCAAATTTGCATTCAATTTATAGAAGTTCTCAAATGAAATACCCAGACAATAGTAGCACAGTCTAAAGTTAATCAAATAGCATAAAAGAATAGAAAGGTCGAACAATTGGCACAATTTAAAAGTCTTTGCAATAATAAAAAACAATAATAAAGGCCTGGTGTCTTTTCTAAAATCAGTATTCTTTTGAAAATTTTGGACCCTTCCCTCAAAACAGAGAGAAGTATATATCGTTGAAACTCCCACCGCCTTGGCGAGCAATAACAAAAAAGATTTCAAGATCCCTGGCAATGATGCAGAATTGAATATTCCTCTAGGTCGTTGCAACATAAAAGATTCGAAACCAAGCATCTGATCGTTCCAAGCCCAGGTGCATCCTCTACAAATGATGGCAGTTATCCCAGCGAGGTCAAGCAGGCAAGTGTCATTACCCAGAGAAAGCAATCATGACACGTGGCGGCTAGTCACAGTGTTTGGTTCGCTTCATCCATCTCCCAAATACAAAACCTGCCGAAGAAACACATGGCAGCATAACGCAGCCCATGTGAGTCTTTATCTTTCGTTGTTGAAAGCTTGCGCTAAGGTGACACGTGGTGTGTGGGCGGAGCTTTACTCAAAAGTGAAGGGAAGCGGTCATCAATATTGCACAGCGATGATACATGGTAGCATAGCGGGGCCTCTTTTAAATGCGAATGAGGGAAAACCTTCAGGGAGCGCAAAGCAGACACATGGAGGAGGCAGTGGAGTTTGACAAAAAAGGCCGAGTGGCTCATTTGCAATGTGCGGGCCGATACTTGTTGAATATTTATTCACAATTACTATTTATAGTAAGTCAGGAGGATGGATGGGAGAGACCCTTACTATTTTTAGTAAGGTACTTGGTCGTATGGAGATTCACAGAGTTGACCCAGTTTCAGTCGGTTTGATAAAATATGCAATATTGAAGGAGATATTAAAGTTTTAATGGCTCAATTAATATTTTAATTATAAAAGGTGTTATTATAAAGTTTAATTTAATATTATAACTTTGAGGGGTCAATTAATCATTAAAAAGGGGGCCAATTATGCAATTAAATATTGGACACCTATCCCAAGGTTTTAAGAGGTGAAAATTAAATGAAATAAATTTTATAACATTTAATTTGTATTTAAAATGCTTTTTGGAGGAAATCGACCTCTCCTTGGGAGATATATAATTCAGCCTTGAGAAAATATTCATTCATTCTATTGAGCATTTTGGAGTTGATAAAAATTTGTCTAAGAGAAGGAAGCCAAGGGTTTCACTCTTTGAGCCATTGGAGAACGATACATTCTTCAGTGTTGTAGCCATTTGAGGTGGTGAAATACCTATTGAATCTGATATTTGGGAGCACTTCACACAGAGGTTCTCATTGTGCAAAATTAGAGTTTTGAAATATGAAATATTCCGAGCCAATTTTTTCAATTTTTTCAAGTACAAGTTACAAACCAATGCACCCGTTAAGGTTAGCAGCTAAACCAAAACAATGCTGAAGCAACTCTAACCAGAATGTACACCAGGATCCCGATGTGGGCAAGGTGTGAGCATTGGTCAGAGGATCTTAATCAAAATGCTTAGGCAAGAACTCTAACCAAGAATGCGCCGGCGAACGACGAGCATGTGGTCAGAGGATCCCTACAATCTACTATACTGAAAGCACACTTGACACCAAGTATGTGCTACTCAATCCAATGTGGAACTGAGGCGACCATATGGCAGAGATAATAGAAATTACAATGCTTGGAAGGAAATAAACTATAATGCTGAAAGTACTCGACACCCAGAATATGCTTTCTAACCCGGAATGGGAAAGGAGCTACCATAGGGCGGAGATGTAAGGTATTTCAAAGCAATTACAAAATGTAAGAATGAGTATTACAATTCATGGTAAAGCAATATTAATGAACTACTGGTCAGTACTACTGCCAGCTTACAATAGATATTATTGCCTGCAAGATCAAGTATTAGATGTGTTGTACCCCAAAATTAAAATTTTTGTTACACTTAAATATTTTGAAGAAATGAGTAAAAGTCTTGTCAAATCAGTCAAAAAGGTCAAAATTTGGGTGTGCATGTCTTGCATGAGGGGTTAAAATGCAAAATTTTCAAAATCTGGCGATCTGGGTCTGCTGAGAGCAGCTTAATCTACAAAACCCAGATCTCAGTTTTTCATCCCTAAATTTTAGGAAAACTGCTATTTTTAGAAATTTTCTAAAATTAGTAACGTTTTCTGGGTTTTTCTGGGTTTCTCTCGAAATGGATACTGGCAAAATTTTCTAAAAATAGAAAGTTGGTCCGACAGGTTCCAAACTGATTTTGATTGGCTCAAAATGTGTCCATATTAGGTTGGTGCAGTCAGAATCTTAAAATAATCAATTTTGCTCTACTGGGTCTATTCCGCTTTTCAGAAGCATATCTGGAACTACGAGGTCATCAATAGAGGTCATTCGACTGCCAGGCGTCAGTTTCAGCATTCAAACTTTCAGCGGAAGATAAAGTGATGAACATGCACAAAGAACGAGAAAGAAAGTTGAAAATGTTAAAATTTTGACTAACACTGGAAGAAGTAGGCGCCCCTGTTGAAGAAAGGCGCCCACCTTTTTAGGGCATCAGATGAGTGAATTAGGGTTAGGACCTCCAATAGGAGTTGCTCAGTATTCAGTCAGCTTCGCGATGGATATCCCCGTCAGAACATCCGACAATCTAGTCTCTAGCAAATTCGAGTCAAAGTGGAAGGTATAGAATGAAGATCTGAAACTCGAAGAAGAAGAGTAAATTAAAAAAATAAGAAATTTTTCTAAGTCTAGAGAAACTGGGCACCCTAGGTGAAGAAAGGCCCCCAACTTTTCAGGGCTTTAAACAGATGAATTTGCAGTCAAAGTTATAACGAGATGTCTTCAGAGTGCAACAGACTTTCCAGTGAGCTATCCAGCACGACAAACAGAGCTCGCAGTCATTAGATTCAAAGAGCTGAATGGAGGGTCCGATGAGAGTTGAAAAGAGAAATCCGAAAGCAAAGGTGAAAAATGTGAAAAATAAACTAACTCTGGTGAAACTAGGCGCCCCAGCTTGCCAGGGGCGCCCAAGCTTTTAAGGACCTGAAATCTACTATTTGGCAGAAGTGTTTCCAGAAGACCCCTCCTGAAATCTTCTCAGCTTCGCAACGAGCCCAACCATTCATCAATCTGACGCCCGAATCTCCGGATTCAACAAGGTCATCTGCAGAAGTGAAGCACATGAGAAAACTAGAAATTTTTCTAAGTCTGGTAGAATTGGGCGTCCCAGCTTGCCAGGGGTGCCCAAACTTTTGAAGCTCATAATGATGGATTTTGCAGAAGTAACATCCAAGAATGCCTCACCAAAATTAGTCTGGCTATCCAACGAAATATTCAGACAGTCAGTCGGATCTACACAGCTCTCGGAATCGGAGATTCATTAGAAGATCAAAGGGAGAAGGAAGAACTCAGAAATCATGAAAATGGCTAACACTGAAGAAGTTGAGTGCCCCTAGAAGGAATGTGCATCCGTGAATTCAGAGGTCGAAATGAAGTCTTTCACCAGAGGTGCCTCCAGAACTTCTTTCTCAGAATCAGTCAGGCTCCGCTGTGAACCATTCAGCTCGCTTGTCGGGTTAATCTGTCAACAGGAAATCAGAGGTGAAGTAGCCTGTCAAAATGGAAAAAAGTTGAAAGTATCAAAATTTTGATTAACACTGGTGGAATAGGCGCCCCTCTTGGAAAAAGGCGCCTAAAGTTTCATGCCTTAGAGAATTTTCGAAGTTTTCAAATTTTAAAATTGCAAGAGGAGAAGGATGGCGTCCAAATTCAAAGAGATTGAGATTCAGGGTTTTGAAAATAAAAGCAAAACCTAAATCAAACCCTAAGTCTATTTAACATCATTCTTTCAATGTATTTTTCATTATTTTTGTAGGTAGCATCCAGAGGAGAAAGTTGGAGCAGCAAGTTTGAAGAATTTTTGTGAAGAATTTTTGTGATTCAAGAATCCATAGTTGCTGGTTTTACATCAGATTTTTCAGACCAGCAAGCATAAACCCTTGCTTTTTCATTCTTCTTGTTCCAGAAGATCAAATTTTTCAAGTAGAAGACCAAGGCTTTCCATTTTTCAGTCATCTGGGTCTTTTTGCCTCAATCTTCTGAAGAATTTTTCAAGAACTTCATCAAGTTGCAGCAAGTGCTTTTATCTTGCATGTTAGTGAAAACCTCAGTGCATTCAAATTTCATCCATCTGGGTCCTTTCCAATCAGTCTTCAGAAGAAAACCCATATCGCAGCCTTTTTTCAAGAAAATTTTAAAATCTAGGGTTGGCTGCTTTTTCGATCAAACGTCAGGGTTTTGCAAATCCAGTCAGCTGGGTTCATTTCTAATCACGTTCTGAACAAAACCCAAATGCCAGCTTTTTTTGGGAAAAATTGAAGAAATTAGGGTTTGCTGCTTTTTCAGGCAAAATTCAAAATTTTCAAAAACGGACGATCTGGGATGTCTTGCATCAATATTTTGAACAAAACCCATATCTCAAAAAAAATTCTCAAAAAATTTGTCCATTGGAGCACAAAAATCAGCATTCTAAAAATAGAAATTGTTCAAGACTTGTCTGAACCGAGGCGAGTTTACAGTCATTCTTCAAGTTTTTTGAAATGGAGTACACTCCTAATGTTTTCAAGTCCGAATCAATTCTCTTTCACAATTATATCAAAACAGCCGACGGACTTGCATCATGTCAAGCCGGTGTTCGATCCACATGCCTTGAGAGAGCAGGCAACACTTCAATCAAGAACCTGGGACATTCTGGACTCCTCGCAGCAGCGTCAATTCCTATATCAGTTCAGAGCCTTGAGTTCGTAATCGCTTGCATTAAGCATTACAACCCGACTACTAGGGAGATCTAGTCAGCAGACGGTAGACTGATTTGAAGTCTAAAGCCTGATATGGTCAAAAGGTGTTTTTCCATTCCCCCGTGGCCTGAAAGTGTTTCTCTTTCAAGGGATGAATGCGAAAGGATGTGGAATATGCATAAAGATAAATATAGTAAGAAGATTGCACAGAGATGGATGAAAGAAAAACATAAAACATTGCCCAAGAGTGTCGGGCGAGGGGAGTTCAAGGATGAGGTTGCCATCATCATCACTTTGCTCAACAGGGTCACTGGCTCAGAGGATGCCACCAAGTTCCAACCTTGGATGTTTTATGCAATACCTCACATCATGAAAAACACCGAGTTCTATGATTGGCCTACTTTGATTAGTGACTGCCTACATCAGCAAATAACAAAATACTTCCAGTTTCATGTATTCCACATGGTGTCATACCTAGTCTACCTGGTGGCCTATCAAGGTCAATTCAGAGGGTTGAACACCGAGGGATCGTTGAGCATACAACACATATATAACTATTATCCCCAGTTGGAATTCACAAAGTCGTAACACCACTACAAAAGGGTGAACGAGGCATTCTTGATGTACACAGTGCGGGACTTAGACAACCAATTGCACGTCCGCATCTCTTCAGTTGCCAGGGTAGCAATGGCGGAATGGGCGGATTGGTTTATACAGTTTCCTACCTTTACCTATCTCAGGGTCTATGGTTATTCAGGTGCCCCGCTCATGTTGCCAAGGTATCCGTCAGATGAGGTCATCTTCATGGAATTCTTGAGGCAGGCTCATGGTGTTCACACAGTTTTGAGGAATAGAAAGAAACCCTCTCTTCACTTTCCATTAGGGTTGGGTATTTATACATGTAGGATTGTTGCAGATGCCAAGACAATCGGAGAAGAGTTAGATAAATTCGGCCTCAAATCTTACAGTGAGAGGCGATCATTTGATCCTCATGGTGTCTACGCTGGCCGATTGGAGAAGAACTATAATCACATAGCCGCACTTGAAGACTTTTGGGCTAATTGTGCAGATGAGTTTGAAGTGCGAAAGCGTAGTTACAGCAGGCTAACTCTCCATCAGATGAAAGACTGCTTAAATGAAGATATAGAAGGGCTTTCTGATGATGACGAAGATGTGCTTCTCCCAATGTACACTCAGAAACGAATCGAAGATCAGTCCTTACCACAAGTTAACTGGGCAAACAAGGAATCTCTTTCAGTTGAAGATAGAACAAGACAAGTCATTGAGCATAGTAAGGTTTTCTTAGTGCTTAAAAGGAAGAACTCCATTCCAGTAGCAGTACCTCCTAAGGAAGTTGGTAAAGATACTACCGTGTTTTGGCTTGAGAACTCCTTAGGAAGGGTTAGGAGAAGGCCTTCATATCAAGTGAGTGTTGATGATCTCGATAATATCTATCAGGAACCTCCTAAGAAGAAGGCAAAGAAGCAAGTTCATTTTGATAGGAATCCTGATAACGAGATAGTCATAAAGACTGCAGTGCCCCCAGAAGATAAGAATAGGCATGAGGTAAATATGGATGATTTCGTCATGGTCAAGGCTAATCTCGGTAGAAATACCAGACATGCAGTTTTGAGTCTCTTCAAAGTTGTATCCGAAAACCTTCAAGAAAGAGTGTTTAAAGATGGAGAAGACCAGGCAGCCCTCTAGGCTGAAAATCAGCAGCTCAGGCTTTTCATTTCTAACCTTGTTCGTGGTTCTTCACAAACAACCCAGTTGCTCCCCCAGATCTTGGAGACAACAGCTGATCACCATCAATCAAGACAGCTGGTCATATGTGGGAAAGAGACTCAGGAGTGGATCGAGAGCTTCATTGTCAGAGGAAGGGAGATCTTGGCACAAATGTTTCAGTTAAGGGAAGGCGCTCATAAGCTACGTCAAGGTATCCAAGGATTTGAACAGACATTGGCTGAGGTAAAACTGAGACATGAGATTATCATTGCTGATTTAGACACGACTTACAGTTCAGCAGTTTCAAGAGAACACAAGAAACAAATCCTTGCCTGGAGGGAGCGTCACGTTTTCAAAATTAAAACCTATGAGAGGATATCTGAAGAATTCATCACCTACAGACAAAGGGTGGTTGAAGCTCTTCTTTTCATTAGCGAATTCGTCATAGAGATCCCCTCTCAGTACAATCTTGAAGACGGTTCTTACGTCGGGCTTGAGGAGGTGCAAAATTAGTTCCACAGTGTTGTTCACAGTTGCAGTCCAGTTGGCAAAAGGATAGGCCATATTTCAGTGATGTCAGCAAAGTTCGATAAAGCGGCCAATGAGGTTGAAGATTTTCTGAGATCTATTGCAGATGCTGAAGATATTCTTGAAAAGCGATGCTTTGCTGTTGATGGCATAGATGCACCGAACTGGGACACAATCTCTAACTTCCTAGCGGATGTGATCGAGCTTTAAAGCAGCTTTCTTCTAGAAGCTTTCGTTCCCACTTTCTTTCTATTCTTGGAATAATACTTATCCATTCTTTGAGGATAGAAAGAAGATAAGATGTAATGGTTGGCATTTCCAGCGCTGCTTTCTTAGGTTTTATCTTTCTAGATTTAGTGATAAAGCTTGCTTGTTGAGCAAGCCCTACATTGTAGCAAGGAGATTTTAGGGTTCCCTACTCCTCAGCTTTCTATAAATAGAGCCTTTGCTCATTTAGTTTTAACGTGCAGTGAGAACAAACTGAGCCTATTGTGCCTTCTATTTGTTGCTCAAGTATTGTTCATTTGTGTTGTGATAAGCAAATTGTTGAGCCTCTTTAGCCAACAAGGAGTTAGTGAGATTGTTGTTTTCTATTGTGTTAAGAATAAGTTTGCAAGCCTCCTTAGCTGCAATTTCTTGTTGAAGGCATGTTAGAAGTGAGCTTTGTTTCAGAGATTTGAGTAATAAAATCATGAGCCTCTTTTGCCTTGGTCCAAAATCTCAGATTTCCGTTATCAGTGTTCTACTTTTATGATCTTTATTTCAGCTTGCAGTGAAGTGTGTAGGTGTTCATTGAAAAAGAGATTATTGAAGTATTTTTGTCAGAAAATCTACCTTGTTAATTTCTAACTTCTCTTGCTCTGCTATTACTTGAGAGGTTAGGAACGTCCTTAGTTTAAGTTAGTCGTAGTTGAAACTTCTTATCAGAAAATCTCAGCTGCGGCGTTTGTGTTTAAAAAACCTTGTGCTCTAAGCTGATCAAAAAAGATAGGCAACTTAGTTTTAGTTTACTTTCTTTCAAACATCATCAGCAAGAGGGAGTTTCCCCTCCTAATTTGAAGAGCAGTCTATCTGTGCATAGCTGTCCGTTTTCAAATCTGCATTCCAGAGGTGCGAATTTAAACGCCAACAAGATGCTCTTCAAAAATGTTGCAACAACAAGGAATCTCTCACATCGCCTTTAAAGATCTCTTAACACCAATACAATAAGGATGATGCAGATTTCTCAAATCTGTTATCACAGATCTGCACTTTTAAACATATAACCAACAACTCATAGATTCAAAGATTAGCTCATAGAACTCTCGTTTCTCACTCAAATGACAAGATCTCTGATGCAATGTACCCCTACTATAATTGTAATGTCCCCGTTTTTAGTATTGCTCTTTTCAGTGATTGATGGCCTTTTCCTGGTGTGTTGTTGGCTAATCAGAGACATAATTAGGGTTTCCAGCTGCTTGGTGAGTTCTCTTGAAGATTCAGGGTTTTGTTTGTTGGAGTTTGGGTGTTCGGATTTTGGATTCCTTCTGGGTTTTCAGAGAGCTTCGCAATGGTGGCGCATGCATTACATTCCAAGCAACTTTCCGAATTTACTATTTTTAGTAAATTCTATTTTTGGCAATGGTCCAGTCAGCACCAGCTCAGTCAACTTTCCTCTTCTAGAGGTTCATTGGGTAATTCTGAATTTTGGCGTAAGGGGTTCATTTTGGAGGAATAAGTATTTTAATGACAATAATGTTTTATTTTATAAAATAACCCCTTGTCCTAGTATTATGACTTTAAGTTGTTTTAAAGAAGGGGACCTTGAGGGGTATTATCTCATGAAGGAAATATTTTATATTTCTAAAGTCAAAAAATATTACTTGGAGAAAAGGACGCCTTTTTATGAAGGAAAAGTTTTAAAAATAGAGTTAAATTAAACCTTGAGAAAGGGGGCGCCCAAATTGGAGGGAAAAGAAGACAGTTCAAATTTGAAAGTCAGGGTTTCTAGAAGCTTCTGCAAAAGTCATCACATGTTTATAAAAGGAGGTCTTGGTCTTCATTTTCATTATCTGATATCTTGAGTATTGTTATGCTGCCGAAATGGTTGCTGGATTGCTTTGAGGAATGAATGCCTCCTAGCTTGGGCTCGACTTCGTGCTTGAGAGATAGCACCTAGTAGAGAGGTTTGCTTGTTTTGAGTGTCATTTTGTAGTGAGGTTCGCATTGTAGCTTGACATTTTGCTTTGTAGTTCAGTTTATTGCATTTTATGTCATTTTCTGGAGTTGCTGATAACAGGGCTGAATCTGTAGTTTCACTCATAAATCAAAAAATACAAAAAGAGTTGTTCTGGGTATTGTCTCATTGGTTTTCTCTGTTGGAAGAGACCCTTCATGAATATTTGCAGATTTTAATATGAAGTTTCTGATTTTATAAAGCAAATTCGTCATTCCTTGAAAGCCCTACATTCTGGAGTGCTTTGGAATCCGTGCCATTAATTAATAGCCACTTTTAGCTGCCCTTTCTCATTACTAAACTAGGCGCCATCATTTTGAGGGTCTATTGCATCAGATTTGAAGTCATTTGGGTCAGTTTTGAGTGAGTTGTGAGCATTTTAGTGGATTCTAGGGTTGCTGGTTATGCATTTCAAGTTGCTGTTCTGTCATATCAGATTTTGGAAAGTGCATTTTTGGTGAAGGTTTGGTGTTAGGAAGTCTTACTAAGCTTGGTGGAGGTCACATTTTCTATTGCAGCAATTGAAGAGCTTCTAATCCTTGTTCTTGCAGGCATTCTCTATATTATTGTAAGCTGAACAGTAGTACTGTCAGCATTTCTCTCAACCTTGCTTATCATGTTTGTAATTGCCCACTGAATAAGTGGAAGAGGCTGGCTTGCCGCCTATTTACTTTGATTTGCATTGTAATATCGTACATCTCCGCCCTATGGTAGCTCCATTCCCACTCCGGGTTTGAAAGCACATTCTGGGTGTTGAGTTTATTTGAAGTTGCATTTGTATTTCTTTCAATCTCCACCATATGGTCGCCTCATTCCATTCTGGTTTGGGTAGCACATACTTGGTGTTGAGTTACTTTCAGTTGCAGTTCTGATTTTTTGTACTGACGATCCTCTTGCCATATGACAGCCTCTCTCATGTTGAGATTGAGTGCGCATTCTTGGCAAAGAGTTATATTGTAACTGCTGGTTTGATTTATCTAACCCTAACGGGTGTGTTGCATTGCTGATTGTAATTCAAAAATCGAAAAAATTTGGTCCAGTATTTTACAGTGGTATCAGAGCCAAGATCCTGCCATCCTGTGCCCATCAGAGTTCACTTGACAGAGAAAACAGATTCTACATCAGAGGTCAGAGCTGAGTTCAGTATTAGCTTTCAGAAGTTTCAAAGATGTTGCATTTTCTAAGGTCTATGGGTCGTGAGAAGTCAGATTCAACTATGGCATCTGAGGAAGGAAAGGTTAGTGATGTCGTAAGGGACTTCATTGAATATGCCAAACAGTTTAAAAGACAATGTGAAGATGAGGCTGTCAAACTCCATGAGCAATATCAAACCATGCCAGATGATTATAGGTACAATGTTTCATTTGATTCCCATTTGAAGTGTGTGGCATCATTGGAGCCCGAAAAGTCGAAGATGGTGGACCACATTAGGAAAATGATAAAAAGGGAAGCAGAACAAGCTTTGGTTGAAGAATCAAAGAAGGAAGGAGATAAAGTGCCTATTTGTGAAATGCAGCCGACAAATATGCAAGTTGAAGAGAAAAATCAGTCATCTAGCATTGAAGATGGCACAAACAAGGTGCACATATCACATCAAAATGAACGTGAGCTTGATGAAGATACCTTGGCAAGTGAAGAGTTAGGGGTAGAGCCTCATAATACGCCCCATGACTTGCATGTGATAGCAAGTGAAGAAGAGCAAGTTGAAGGAAATACTATTGGTGTCTTTGAATCAGCTTATGACCGTTACCAAAGTGATGATGTTGGTAATGATTTCGAGGTGTTTGTACCTCCTCTTGTTGAAGATTTAGTGATGGATAGTTTTCCTCTTGTTGTTGTTCAAACTCCTCAGGAGTTTTCACAAGATGAATTTATGACAAGTGATCAAGAAGACCTTTTTGGCATGCATATGACTGTTCATGATGAGATCAAAAGTACACCTTTAGATGATGGGTTCAATGAAGATAAGAATGATAAAGTTTTCCAAACAGCTAGCACTAGAGATTCTTTACTTCATTACAGTGATGGTGTCAAGGGTGGTTTTGGGTTTGATCTTCAAACCAAGCCATTGAAGGGAGGTATGTATGAAGATATCAGTTTAAGTGAGTTGGGTGGTGACCTATTCAAAGAGTCAACCCTCCAAGAGAAGCACAAAGAGCACTTTCCTTTTGATCAAAACAATCAATCCTCTAGCACTTGGGATCCAGGAGTGAAGGCATTTAGTGATGACAAAAAAACTGTGGGATGAGTTTCCCTTTGATCCTGATGAAGTTCAAAATTCTGATTGCTTTGCAAGCTATGAAGGGGCTGCCATAAACTTTGATCATGAAGACAGTGAGGTGGAAGTGGAGCTTGAAGATCATATGGCTCTTGACGATGGAAAGTTTGATGGAGTTCCTAAACACAAATCCAATTTATCAATGCTTGAAGCTGGTTGTAAGCATTGGATTGAAGAATTTGTGGAGTCTAATTCTCTTTGTGATATTGAGCAATTTCAGCTAGTAGGTGGTGAAGGAAAGGAGTCTTGGAGCAGCTATGAGGGTAGCAAAGATGAAAAACAAAGTTCTGATTTTCAGTTGCAGCCTATCAGTAGTTCACCATCTTTGCATGTGCATGAGTGGAAAGATCAATGCAAGGTATCTTTTGAAAAAGAAGTGCAAGCGCTATCCCTATTTGATCGCACACACAATGTGGTTGATGATCTCTATTGGAAGGCTCAGTTTGAAGGAAGACAAAGTGGAGTTAAGGATGAAGTTGCTCTTCCTAAATTGCAACTAATCAAAGATTCCTTGGAGACCATGAAATCCGAGTACATAGGCTTGATTGAAGATAGAGATCATGCCGTCGAATCTGCAAAGAAGGCCTTCATTGTTTTCGAAGAAGGGGAGAGTATGGTTGATGAGCTCACTTTGGAGCTTAAATCAACAAAGGACAAGTTGAAAGAAACTCAGTTGGCTCTAAGAAAGGTTGAAGATCAGTTTGCAGCTTTCAAACTTTTCAAGGAGCAAGAGGATGCACGAAGAGTTGGAGAAATCAAGCAAGTAATTGATGAGATTCATAGTCTTCAAGAGGAGTTTGATCTTGAAGGTTTCACAAGAAAATCAAAGGTTGCATGTGCAGATTTGGAGCAGCAAGATGAAAGGAATGACTTTCAAGTTTATGACAATCCTCTTTTTCAAGAAGGTGATGAGAAAAGTTATGATAATCCTCTCTATGAAGTAGAGGATGAAATGGAGAATGAAACTGAGTTTGGTTTCCAGTGCTTGGATGCTTCGATATCACTCCATGAGGAAGTGCTACGTCTGTTGATTAGTAATGAATGCATAAGTGGGTTTGAGGATAAAGTCTATACATGGGAAGTGTTGATTCGAAGAGATTTCAACATCTTCGACACCAAGGTGTTAACAAGGCAAGATTTGGTAGCTGCTGGCAACTTCAGTACAGCATCAAGAAGCGATGATTTTAGTCTTGTTAATCATGAAGAAGGGAACAAAGAAAAACCAGAACATGGTGTTTGCATTCTTCTCAATCCATTCCTTGGGTTGAGTGATGCTAATCAATTTTGGGAGTTGGATTTGAAGTCATCTTATGTTTCGTGTTCCAGTGTTGTTGAAGCTTTCATGGGTTGGTTTCAGAGGTTCATCAAAGGGGATGCCTATTTTATGAGTATGCACTTGGTTTTGACCAGCACTTGGGGTTGTGTTGAATTCTCTTTTCAGAGTGTTGAAAATCACTTTCGATTGGGTATCCATGCTTGGGATTCTCAACTTGGGTTGATGGAGTTTTTGGCTGGTGGAAAGAGGAACTTTTGGTGGGTTAGTGATCAAATTTTCAGACCTTTGGGTGTTGTTCTTCTCTTCACCAACCACTTGATGGCCCCATTTGTTCATCAACAAATGGATTGGAGAGAAATTTTGAGTATGGGTTGGAAAGATGAACAGTTGGTTACTCTTGACGTTGATCCTTGGGCAAGACAATGGCAGATTTTGGGACATGAGCTTGCTGGTTGGAGGCAGACCAGCCATCTTACTTGTGGAGTTACTCTTGTTCGGAAGAGTTTGTCCTTCATCACTTGCCAAAAGGGTGGTAGTTTTCAGTTGGGGATTGCTCTAGTATGTTTTCCTGCCATTTTTGAGAGATTAACTTGCAACTCTATGCTCATCTCATACACTCACACTTGGGCATTTCTTTGGTGCTGCTGTTTTTTCTTGTGTGAAGTACTAAAATCAGATTGCACTTCGCTGACTTCAGCCTTGAATAGCAGATATTATTTGTTCCTTCACACTTATCCTATTCTCGGAGTTCATCTTATGAATGTTTGTGGTGTTAACCTTGAGAGTTTTCTCTCATTGTTGGTTCGGGACAGCGAACTACAACTTGTTTTGATTCATCATTCTGAGACTCATGAGGTTGGAACTATGAGAGTTTTTTGTATTCTTCTTGGTGGTGTCAGTATAATTCAGTTGGTGCATAGTAGCTCCATGAGGAGACGTGAGTATGAGTTGGTTGAGCTCTTGCAAAGGATTGATTTCCTCTTTGCAAGGAGATTTGAAGATGACACTTTTACCATCAGGGCTTCGTTTGTTACCATGTGGAGGTATGTTGAGGAGTTTGATTTTGAGATGAGCAGCCTATCCTTCTTGCCTAGAATTGTGGTTGACAGTGGTATGATTGTTACTGTTGACTTTGGGCCTCTTGGACATGAGACGTCGCATGAAGCTGGTCTCAGTCCTTTAAGATCTTTCAGTTTGAGTATCATGGATAGTAACACTTTGGGGTTACAAGGAAGGTTAGTGCAGCATTGGCATGATGTTTTCACGAATGTGATCAGAGTGGTGCAGCATCGGCATGGTGGGACCTTCCTGAGATGGGTTTGGGAACCTGGGATCATACTTGTTTTGGTATGGATCAGTCTTAAGTTTTATGGAGTTATGGTGGTATTGCTTGAGGACAAGCAATTTTGGGAAGGGCGGATTGTAATGTCCCCGTTTTTAGCATTGCTCTTTTCAGTGATTGATGGCCTTTTCCTGGTGTGCTGTTGGCTAATCAGAGACAGAATTAGGGTTTCCAGCTGCTTGGTGAGTTCTCTTGAAGATTCAGGGTTTTGTTTGTTGGAGTTTGGGTGTTCGGATTCTGGATTCCTTCTGGGTTTTCAGAGAGCTTCGCAATGGTGGCGCATGCATTACATTCCAAGCAACTTTCCGAATTTACTATTTTTAGTAAATTCTATTTTTGGCAATGGTCCAGTCAGCACCAGCTCAGTCAACTTTCCTCTTCTGGCAGTTCATTGGGTAATTCTGAATTTTGGCGTAAGGGGTTCATTTTGGAGGAATAAGTATTTTAATGACAATAATGTTTTATTTTATAAAATAACCCCTTGTCCTAGTATTATGACTTTAAGTTGTTTTAAAGAAGGGGACCTTGAGGGGTATTATCTCATGAAGGAAATATTTTATATTTCTAAAGTCAAAAAATATTACTTGGAGAAAAGGACGCCTTTTTATGAAGGAAAAGTTTTTAAAATAGAGTTAAATTAAACCTTGAGAAAGGGGGCGCCCAAATTGGAGGGAAAAGAAGACAGTTCAAATTTGAAAGTTAGGGTTTCTAGAAGCTTCTGGAAAAGTCATCACAAGTTTATAAAAGGAGGTCTTGGTCTTCATTTTCATTATCTGATATCTTGAGTATTGTTATGCTGCCGAAATGGTTGCTGGATTGCTTTGAGGAATGAATGCCTCCTAGCTTGGGCTCGACTTCGTGCTTGAGAGATAGCACCTAGTAGAGAGGTTTGCTTGTTTTGAGTGTCATTTTGTAGTGAGGTTCGCATTGTAGCTTGACATTTTGCTTTGTAGTTCAGTTTATTGCATTTTATGTCATTTTCTGGAGTTGCTGATAACAGGGCTGAATCTGTAGTTTCACTCATAAATCAAAAAATACAAAAAGAGTTGTTCTGGGTATTGTCTCATTGGTTTTCTCTGTTGGAAGAGACCCTTCATGAATATTTGCAGATTTTAATATGAAGTTTCTGATTTTATAAAGCAAATTCGTCATTCCTTGAAAGCCCTACATTCTGGAGTGCTTTGGAATCCGTGCCATTAATTAATAGCCACTTTTAGCTGCCCTTTCTCATTACTAAACTAGGCGCCATCATTTTGAGGGTCTATTGCATCAGATTTGAAGTCATTTGGGTCAGTTTTGAGTGAGTTGTGAGCATTTTAGTGGATTCTAGGGTTGCTGGTTATGCATTTCAAGTTGCTGTTCTGTCATATCAGATTTTGGAAAGTGCATTTTTGGTGAAGGTTTGGTGTTAGGAAGTCTTACTAAGCTTGGTGGAGGTCACATTTTCTATTGCAGCAATTGTAGAGCTTCTAATCCTTGTTCTTGCAGGCATTCTCTATATTATTGTAAGCTGAACAGTAGTACTGTCAGCATTTCTCTCAACCTTGCTTATCATGTTTGTAATTGCCCACTGAATAAGTGGAAGAGGCTGGCTTGCCGCCTATTTACTTTGATTTGCATTGTAATATCGTACATCTCCGCCCTATGGTAGCTCCATTCCCACTCCGGGTTTGAAAGCACATTCTGGGTGTTGAGTTTATTTGAAGTTGCATTTGTATTTCTTTCAATCTCCACCATATGGTCGCCTCATTCCATTCTGGTTTGGGTAGCACATACTTGGTGTTGAGTTACTTTCAGTTGCAGTTCTGATTTTTTGTACTGACGATCCTCTTGCCATATGACAGCCTCTCTCATGTTGAGATTGAGTGCGCATTCTTGGCAAAGAGTTATATTGTAACTGCTGGTTTGATTTATCTAACCCTAACGGGTGTGTTGCATTGCTGATTGTAATTCAAAAATCGAAAAAAATTTGGTCCGGTATTTTACAATGATGGCGACCAAGTCTGCAACCCGAAACAGACCCAAAAGCCTCTATTTAATTTATGCACGAAAACCAATGCAAAGGACATATGGTACGGCCCAGCAAGAGGGTGATTTTACTTTAAAAATCACAGCACTCAAAATAAAATCTATAAAAGGGTCGCCCCTGACAGACAGAGAGAATAAAACAGTACACAGAACGATCTTTTTTGTATTTTCTGATATATGACTAAAAATGACAATCTGCTGAACTAAAATGCAATTTCCAGAATTTCTCTAACATGCATAAAACTGTTCTAGAAAGCCACAAGCTGATTACAATGCACAAAACCCAATGCAAGACTCACAAACTACACTAACTCACCACTAGTCGCTATCTTTCAAGCGAGAAGCAATGCCTAGCTAGGAGGCGTACATTCCTCGAAGCAATCCTAGAGCCAAACTGGCAGCATAACATTCCTGTAGACCAAAGATGCCGAAATGAGAACCAAAGGCTTCCTTTTATAATTTGCCGTTGACCTTCTCGAAACCCTAACCTTCATTCCAGAGTCAAACCCTAATCCCAAGAGATGGCGTCCCTTTCTTCAATTTGACTTTTTTTAATTAAATTTATAACTTTGGAAATGGCGTCCCACTTAAGGCTCTTAAATCAACCTTAATAATTACAATATTTACTCAATGATGGCGCCACCCTTCAAGTCCACCTTTTAAAATAACATTAAGTTAATAGACTAGGCCAAGGTGGTAAAATAACATTAAAATATAATGTTATTTAAGTAAAATGAACTTATCTCTCTGAAACTGCATTTCGAAGCTAGAAACTGAATAAGCCAATTGAGTCAGCTGAAAAGGAAAGTCAACTGTGCTAAGACCAACAGGTTCACTACCTGAAATAGAATTTACTAAAAATAGTAAATTCCTGAAGATTCTCAGAATAACAAGAACATACCATTGCGAAGCTCTTTGAAAACCCAGAAAGAATCCGCTATTGAAACAACCAACTCCGAGCAAGAACATCCTTCAAAATAGGAAACCCTAATTTTACCTTCCGACTAGCCTACGGGTCTCCGGAATAGGCCAACGGTCATTGAAAAGATCAGGCTGGAGAAGGGGACATTACAGTCCGCCCTCCCCAAGATTGCTTGTCCTCAAGCAATCGCAAACTAGGATGCTGCAGAATCTCATCATTTTCCCAAGTCGCATCCTCCATAGGCAGGTTCTTCCACTTCACCAAGTATTCTCGGATTGTTCTTCTTCTCAAAGAACGCTCTCTGAAATCAAGAATCTCCTCTGGAATCAAAACCAACTGTCCTTTATCCAAAGGTGGTAACTGTGAGGAGGCAACCACATTGTGTCCAAGTGCCTTCTTGAGGCGTGACACATGGAAGACATTGTGTACTCTGCTATCAGAAGGTAGCTCCAACTCATAAGCTACTGCTCCAACCTTTCTGAAAACCTTGAAGGGCCCGTAGAAGCGAGGTTTGAACTTCTCAGCTCCACTCTTCTTGAGAGTAGACTGTCTGTACGGCTGTAGTCGGAGATAAACCATATCCCCAACCTCAAAAGAACGCTCAATACGCCTCTAATCAGCATACATCTTCTACTGGTTCTGTGCCATCTGAAGATTATTCTTCAATGATTTCATGATGTCTTGACTCTGCTGCAACAAGTCCTTGGCTTGAGGTGCTTTGCTATCACCAAACACCAAATCGGCAAAACTAGGTGCTTCATACCCATAAAGAGACAAGAAAGGAAGAATTATAACAGTACTCGCCTATGTGAAGCCACTTAACCCATGCTCTTTGCTGCTCCAAAACATAGTTTCTCAAGTAGCCTTCCAACCACTTGTTCACTATTTCAGTTTGTCCATCTATTTGGGGGTGATAACTAGTGCTTGGAGTAAGCACAGTACCACTCATTCTGAAGACCACTTGCCAAAAAGTGCTTAGGAACTTGATGTCCCTATCACTCACAATGTTTTTTGGCAACCCATGCAGCCTAAACACCTCATGAAAAAACAGATCTGCAACTTGGGTTGCTGAAAAAGAGCTGGTAATGGCGAAGAAGTGAGCAAATTTTGTTAGCCTATCCACTACCACATAGATACAATCCTTCCCTTGGACCTTGGGCAATCTTGTGATGAAATCCATCGAGATGCTTTCCCATTTTTTATTGGGAATAGGAAGTGGTTGCAGCAAACCAGCTGGTAGTGTATGCTCATTCTTGTTCATTTGACAAACAGGACACTCCTGAATGTAGCGTTGAACTTCTCCTTTCAATCCTTTCCAAGAAAATCTTTCTCGGATCTTTCTATACGTCTTAAAGAATCCTTGGTGACTAGCAAGCGAAATGTCATGAAATGTCAATAAAATCTTCTTCCTGAGCTGAGAATCAGCCACCAGAAAGATTCTCCCCATGTAGTGTATCAACCCCTCAATCACCTTGTACCTTTCGTCATGAAAAGTACCCTCAATAATGCTAGTTGCAAACTGATTTTTGGCATAATCAGCAAGCAACATGTCCTTCCAATCCGCAGTAAGCTCACACAATGAGCTTAAATGGGGTCTCCTTGACAGAGCATCAGCCACAACATTATTTTTCCCTTTGACATACTCAATGTCAAAGTCGTAAGCTTGAAGCTTACTCACCCACTTTTGTTGCCTTTCGTTCAGATCCTTTTGATGCATGAAGTGTTTGAGGCTATTGTGATCAGTCTTGACCACGAACTTGTTTCCCACCAAGTACTATCTGAATTTGGCTAATGCATGCATAATGGCAAGCATATCCTTATCATAGATAGAGTACGTTCTTTCAACACCCTTCAGTTTTCTGCTCTCAAACACAATAGGATGTTTGTCTTGCATCAAGACAGCCCCAACTCCTTCACCGGATGCATCACACTGTAGCTCGAAAGGATTGGAAAAATCCGGAATGGCCAAAACCGGACAAGAGCTCATGATCCTCTTAAACTTGTCAAAAATAGTTTGAGCCTTTTCTGACCAACAAAAAGCTCCCATTTTGGTGAGATCAGTAAGAGGAGCAGCATTCTGTGAGTAGCCCTTTACAAATCTCCGATAAAATCCACAAAGACCCAAAAAACCTTTCAACTGAGTTAAGTTCTCAGGAGGTGGCCAATCAACTACTGCCTTGATCTTTTCCGGATCCACCTTCACTCCCTCAACACTGATTATGTGGCCAAGGTACAGTAACTCCTCCATTCCAAATTCACATTTGGATGCTTTGGCGAACAAGCTCTCAGATTCTAAGATGCTAAGCACTTCCTCCAAGTGCTTGAGATGATCCTCCCAGGTCTTACTAAAAATCAAAATGTCATCAAAGAATATCAACACAAACCTTCTCAACTGCTTCTGAAAAACTCTGTTCATACAAGACTGGAAGGTAGTAGGAGCATTAGTCAACCCAAAGGGCATGACTAGAAACTCGAAGTGGCCATACTGACATCTGAAAGTTGTCTTCTCAACATCAGATCCCCTCATCCTAATCTGGTGGTAGCCCGATCTCAAATCGATCTTCGAAAAGAACTTGGCTCCATGTAGCTCATCAATGAGCTCATCTACCCTTGGAATGGGGTATCGGTTTTTGATGGTGCTTTGATTCAAAGCACGATAGTCCACACACATGCGCATGGTACCATCCTTCTTCTTCACAAGAACCACTGCTGAAGCAAAGGGGCTCTTGCTTGGGCGAATGAAGCCCATCTCCAAGAGTTCCTGAATGTTCCTCTCAATCTCATCCTTCTGCTTCTTGGGGTACCAATATGGAGTTGTAATTACTAGTTTATCTCCTTCCTTGAACTCTATGATATGTTCCGAACCCCGTTCAGGTGGTGGTCCAGGAGGCAAATCAGCAAAGACCTTGCTCTTCTTTGTGAGTAGAGATTGAACATCAGGAGGATAATCTCTTTTAGTCTCAACTGGACTAGCAAGAAGGATCATACATTCTGCAACCCACTCAGCTTGATCATGACGGATCAGCCTTGCCATTCTTTTGAATGACACAACCCGAGGACCCCCATTGGACATTCCTCTCAGTACTATCCTCTTCCCATCGGATTGAAACTTGAGCTCCATAGTTTGCAGATTCAAGGAGATCTCTCCAAGTGAACGCAGCCATTGAATGCTTAGAACGACATCAGTATCTCCAATGCTAACTACATAGAAGTCATCCTTGACTTCGTAGTTTCCCAATTGCATAGTCATGTTTGAGATCTTCTTGGTGCATGAGATGTGGAACCCATCAGCAACCATGACCTTGAAGCCTTCAAATTCTTCTGTTTGCAGTCCCTTCTTTGCCACCACAACTTCATCAATAAAGTTATGAGTTGCTCCAGTGTCGATCAAAGCAACGATTCGCTGCCCCTTAATCATCCCCCGAATCTTGAAGGATTCATTTCTTTGGAAGCTCGAAAGTTGAGCCAAGATTCCTCCACTTTCCTTTTCATCTTCAGACTCTTCTAGAGCTCTTTCCACTTCACTATCCTCAAAATCAGACTGCTGGTCTAAAAAATCAGAATTACTTTCACCAGTTGAATAGTACTCAATCTGATTAAATTTAACGCCCTTTGGGCAAATGTGATCTTGAGACCATTTTTCCCTACACCGGAAACATAACCCCTTTCTTCTGAGTTCGTTCAAGGTCTCCGGATCCAATCTTGTGACATGGGGATTATGATGTTTGAACTCCTTATGCTGAGGTCTCGAAGGAGGTCTATGATGAGGTCTTTTCCCTTTATCCCTTTTCTGAAAGGGTGGATTGGATTGAAACTTTGCCTTAGGAGGAGCCCACTCCATGTTTCTTGCCTTCTTCATGGCCTCCTATAGGGTTGGTGGATCAAAGGCTTTAATCCAACCTTTGAGTGGTTCCGTCAAACCTTCACTGAAAAGGATCACCAATCGCCTCTCCGTGATTCTAGTAACCATGACTGAGAGTCTCTGAAACTTAGCTATGTAGGCATCAACTGTGCCATACTGCCTCAACTGTGCAAGTTCTCTGAAATGTATTTCAGGGTCTTTTTTCTCAAACCTCTCGATGAGCCTATTGGTGAACTCATCATACATAGTGATAGACCGATGACCCAATGTGACTAGGCCATGGTACCACCACTCGTGCGCCACCCCATCAAGGTGTAGCGTAGCGAACTTAATCGCCTCCTCTTCTCCCATGGGTCTAAGAGCTAGATAGTTATCTAGCTTCTGTATCCAAGCTTGAGCTGAGCTGTTATCACTCCCGTCATAGTGTGGAAGTATAACCTTGTTGACAGCTTGATACAAGTCCCCTTGAACTGTTGTTCTTCTTTGCTCATGATGTCTCCTTTGTCCCTTATTCTTTCTTTTGTGATCCATGAAGTCATTATAGGACATGTCCATCTTGATGTCAACAGGGAGAGAATCATACTCCGCACGGCCAAGTCTCAACTGCTCCACGAATGAAGCATTCTCTTCCGGATTTGGCTAAGTGTTTACAAGTGCCAAGAAGGTGGGTTTGAATGGCCTGGCTGAGACATAAGTGTTGTTTGAAACAGGCCGAGTTGCATGTCCATCATGCTGGTTGGAGGCGCTATGCTCTCCTCCATGCCCTGAGTTGTTATGTGGAGTTGTGTTCTGGCCCACTTTCCCCATCATGAAAGATACCATGTCCATCAAGGCATCCATCTTCTTTTCAAATCTCTTTCCGGGACTTATCGATCTTTCTCTTCCTTTCCCACTGTCATCTCTGTTGTTGGTGAACCTCTCATTACCCCCAACTGATATCTCACCTTCTGCCATTTCAGTTTCCTGAGAAGACTCCCAATGAGCTCTCAAGACCTCTGAAGCTATCTGACCTTCTGGAGCTTGATAGGGCTGAAACTGTTTTCCAACTTTCTTGTCTTCCCTTTCTATGTACCTCTTTTCTCTGTCACTCATAGACGGATTGTTCACAGGATGGCAAGATCTTGGCTCTGATACCACTGAAAAATTCCAAGCCAATTTTTTCAATTTTTTCAAGTACAAGTTACAAACCAATGCACCCGTTAAGGTTAGCGGCTAAACCAAAACGATGCTGAAGCAACTCTAACCAGAATGTACACCAGGATCCCGATGTGGGCAAGGTGTGAGCATTGGTCAGAGGATCTTAATCAAAATGCTTAGGCAAGAACTCTAACCAAGAATGCGCAGGTGAACGACGAGCATGTGGTCAGAGGATCCCTACAATCTACTATACTGAAAGCACACTCGACACCAAGTATGTGCTACTCAATCCAATGTGGAACTGAGGCGACCATATGGTGGAGATAACATAAATTACAATGCTTGGAAGGAAATAAACTATAATGCTGAAAGTACTCGACACCCAGAATGTGCTTTCTAACCCGGAATGGGAAAGGAGCTACCATAGGGCGGAGATGTAAGGTATTTCAAAGCAATTACAGAATGTAAGAATGAGTATTACAATTCATGGTAAAGCAATATTAATGAACTATTGGTCAGTACTACTGCCAACTTACAATAGATATTATTGCCTGCAAGATCAAGTATTAGATGCTCTTGAAAAATGTTGCAACAACAAGGAATCTCTCACATCGCCTTTAAAGATCTCTTAACACCAATACAATAAGGATGATGCAGATTTCTCAAATCTGTTATCACAGGTCTACACTTTTAAACATATAACCAGCAACTCATAGATTCAAAGATTAGCTCATAGAACTCTCATTTCTCACTCAAATGACAAGATCTCTAATGCAATGTACCCCTACTATGATGGTGACCAAGACTGCAACCCGAAACAGATCCAAAAGCCTCTATTTAATTTATGCACGAAAACCAACGCAAAGGACATATGGTACGGCCCAGCAAGAGGGCGATTTTACTTTAAAAATCACAACACTCAAAATAAAATCTATAACTTTGGGAAAAGGGTCGCCCTTGACAAACAGAGAGAATAAGACGTACCCAGAACGATCTTTTTTGTATTTTCCAATATATGACTAAAAATGACAATCTGCTGAACTAAAATTCAATTTCCAGAATCTCTAACATGCATAAAACTGTTCTAGAAAGCCACAAGCTGATTACAATGCACAAAAACCAATGCAAGACTCACAAACTACACTAACTCACCACTAGTCGCTATCTTTCAAGCGAGAAGCAATGCCTAGCTAGGAGGCGTACATTCCTCGAAGCAATCCTAGAGCCAAACTGGCAGCATAACATTCCTGTAGACCAAAGATGCCGAAATGAGAACCAAAGGCTTCCTTTTATAATTTGCCGTTGACCTTCTCAAAACCCTAACCTTCATTCCAGAGTCAAACCCTAATCCCAAGAGATGGCGTCCCTTTCTTCAATTTGACTTTTTTTAATTAAATTTATAACTTTGGAAATGGCGTCCCACTTAAGGCTCTTAAATCAACCTTAATAATTACAATATTAACTCAATGATGGCGCCACCCTTCAAGTCCACCTTTTAAAATAACATTAAGTTAATAGACTAGGCCAAGGTGGTAAAATAACATTAAAATATAATGTTATTTAAGTAAAATGAACTTATCTCTCTGAAATTGCATTCCGAAGCTAGAAACTGAATAAGCCAATTGACTCAACTGAAAAGGAAAGTCAACTGTGCTAAAACCAACAGGTTCACTGCCTGAAATAGAATTTACTAAAAATAGTAAATTCCTGAAGATGCTCAGAATAACAAGAACATACCATTGCAAAGCTCTTTGAAAACCCAGAAAGAATCCGCTATTGAAACAACCAACTCCGAGCAAGAACATCCTTCAAAATAGGAAACCCTAATTTTACCTTTCGACAAGCCTACGAGTCTCCGGAATAGGCCAACGGTCACTAAAAAGATCAGGCTTGAGAAGGGGACATTACAAAATAAGGGTTTCAGAGCATAATAGGAGTTTAGAGTTAGATTGAAGATAAGAATCAAAGGAAAATCATTCGTGATTACCAGCATCAATTTCAAGGAGGAATCTACCTGCTTTTTAAGTATTATTTGCAGTCTTATTTGCAGCAAGGAGGCGGACTTTCAAAAGGGGTGATCTAGGTCAAGAAAGGCCATAAAAATTACAAGAAAAATACCCAAGGGTGTGCCCAGCGTTAGTGAAGACAACCACAATAGATTTGGACGAAAAGGCATCAAATTGGGTGTGGATCGAACTACTATGTGTTGTGCTTTTTTGCTGCAATTCATATCAGCCATATTTGCAAAAAATAAAAAATAAAAACAGAAAAACCCTTGAAAACACAAAAAAAATTGCAAAACCAAATAAACCAAAACAAACATCGGCAATTGGGGTTAGGCATGTTTTTACACAATTGTAGAGTAAGGCACTCTTGACATATTTTCGTTTTCTTCAAGTGTCTTAGGACACATCTCAAAAGATAATTTGAAATGATCCTCTAGAGGTGTGTTCACTGCCTTAGCATCCTTCATTCTAAACCCATCCAGTACCTTTTCAATATATTTTTCTTGTGATAGTTTTAATTCCCTTTTCTTCTTGTCTCTTATAATTGCCATTCCAAGGATTTGCTTTGCAGTACCCAAATCCTTCATTAAAAATTTCTATGCCAATTGTTACTTTAACTTGTTGATTACAACCATGCTAGTTCCTATCACTAGCATATCATCAACATACAATAACAAATATACAAATTCACCATTATCTAAAATATTATAATAAACACAATGGTCAAATTCACTTCTAGAGAAATTTTGCTAACTCATAAATCAATCAAATTTTCAATACCATTGCCTTGGAGCTTGTTTCAAGCCATACAAACTTCGTTTCAATCTGCAAGCTATAGCCTCTTTACTTCTTTCCTTAGAGCCTTCTAGTTGCTTCACATACAATTATTTCTCAAGTCACCATGTAAAAAAGTTTTATTGACATCAAGCTGCTCCAACTCTAGATCATGAACTACTAAACCCAATATTGCTTTGATAGAGGTCATTTTTACAACTAGAGAAAAAATCTCTATAAAATCAATGCCTTTATGCTGAGCATAACTTTTGACCACTAATCTGGCCCTGTATCTCTTTTTCCCACCTTTTTCCTTCAACCTATATACCCATTTCTTTTCCAATGTTTTCTTGTTGGGTGGAAGAGGAACTAAATCCCATGTGCGATTGCCCATCAAAGATCCCATCTCATCTATCATGGCCTCCATCCATTATTTGTCATCTTTTTCTACACATGCTTCTTCAAAGTAGTAGGTTCGGGTTCATTAGAAAGTAGTAAGTGTTGAAGGAAATCTTTGTACCTTGTTGAAGGTTTACGCTCTCTAGTAGATATTCTAACCTAAGGAATCAATTCCTGTGGAGTACTCTACTCATAAGTACCAATGGGATGATCCTACTCTTCATTATCATGGGAATTTGGGGGCTAAACTTGTGGTTGTATTAATGGACGAACTTGCACCTGTGGTTAATTTACAATCTCCTTTTGTTTCAACACATCACTCCCATTTGTGATGTCTTCTAATGTAACATACTCGTTGGTTGATATGCCTTCTTGTATATTTTTCATTACCTTTTCATTGAACACCACATCTCTACTTCATGTGACTTTCTTGGTAACTAGATCCCATGCCCTGTAACCATATTTTTCATCTCCATATCCAATGAAGATACACCTTTTAGACTCCACGTCAAACTTTGTTCTTTTTTCTTGTGGTACATGAACGAAAGCTTTACATCCAAATAAGAAATCTTCTTACCCAGCCACTTCTCTTCTGGAACTTCAAAATCTAAATGAGAGGATGGTCCTCTATTGATTAGGTACATTGTTGTATTTACAGCCTTAGCCCAAAACTGTTTTCCTAGTCTTGCATTTGAGAGCATGCTACGTTCTCTTTCCAAAATGATTTCACTTAACCTTTTTGCTACACCGTTCTCTTGTGATGTAAGAGGAACAATCTTGATTCTCTAAATATCATTTTTTCCAAAAAAAAATAGGTCGAATTCTTTTTGAACAATACTCACTCCCATTGTCAATTTTCAAGCACTTAATCTTACTACCAATTTGGTTTTCTACAAGTGCCTTGCTTCATCTTCTTCCTCTAATGTTGTTCTATTATATCATCTCACATCCACTAATTTGGATGTGAAATACTACGCAGATATCAAAGTCAAGTGTGGATTGCTGAAATCCAATCGAACACTGATGTCAAATGATGGTACACTTTTCCCTCTAGACCAGTGAAGATAAACACCAAGTATCCCACAATTTGGTGCAAGAACTTTGGAAGGGCAATGATGAAGATGGGTGCCATTGACGTGTTGCTAGGATCATAGGGGTAGATAATAGAAACAATGTTCTCAATATTGTGTCCCCAACTAGCCAACTCTTGTACTACTCTGAAAAATAATTTCACATTCATGATCATATTATATTTACTATATTTTTTATTTTATAAAATATCAAAAATAAAGGGGTAGTTATTTGTGAATACATAACTCCACCATCCATGAATCCCACTAGATGTGCTTGATATTGTATCGTATCCATGATTCCACACCCAAAATGCTATATTTGGAGGGCAAAAAGTTGAATTAAAAGACTCCTAGATGTTTTGTGATTTGTATTCTAAAATTCCAACTATTTTGTGAAGTGACACTAAAGAAAATTTGTGGGTTTTATTATGTTTGCTTCCAAGAATTATGTTGAAATGGAGAAAATATTTAAGATATTTGTATAGAGGGAGGGAGAACCACATAAACTGCACCGTAGGCTATGTAAGGTTCTATGGAATAAGATACTCCATAGAAGGAAAAGGTTCATTGACGAGCTTCAATTGGGGAACTCGATCCTCACATTGAATCCCAAGGTAGCCGATGCTTATTTCAGAGCCACATTTACAAACCAAAATCCTATGATTTGATGCCCATGAAAAGGTTTGTGAGTGATTACATCGATATGGTTACCAAAAAGTACCCCTTGTGGAGGCTAGCCTTGGTTAATTTTTTTATTTAAACATTTAAAGCTGAAAATCTTTTGAAAGAGACTACAAGCTTTGAAAGAAGATCATCTTAGTATATTTTCACTTTGGAATTTTATTATTTATGTTTAAGGTATTTATTTGGTTATAGCTTTTAACTAGTAATAATATCGAGGTCAATTTTAGTGTTTCAAATTAGGTTTGATTAATTTTTTATAGTTAATATAAAAAGAATTGAATATGCATTTTCACTCTCTTTTAAATATTTCTTATTTGTTTTAGATAGATCATGAAATAGAATAATCTCAAAGTTGTTTGGAGGCATGTTGTTTTAAATTTTTTATGCTCACAATGAATCGGCTACAGCAATGCGGAAAATACAAGTAATTGCAAAATGCTAAAAAGAATAAGGAAATGCTTAAACGGAAATGTACCCAGATAATATTTTAGCATTAAGAACACATTGAAAGCATTCCCATTTGCTGATGCAAAAAGTTACAGGTCTGAATATGCACAACCAGCAAGCTGCAGGCTTACAATTTTGATCTCCACTCTTCAAACCCTTGCTTCCACGCCTCAGAATTAGTGTACTGCTGTTCCCCTACCCTTGATGCCACAAATAGGAGAGTTGGCTGTTCAAGAAGCTAGGTGACTAGCCTTGGAAACCCTCACACCTAGCTGCAGCTGTACGGCCTGGCTGTAGCTGTACGGCCAGCTTATGGATGCTCACAATTGATCAATTTCCCCTCTAAAACCCTTGCTAATGTCTTCTCATGCATGAAATATCTTCAACTCAAAAACATCTGATTTATCTCTCCAAAACGGCGGCAAATCAAATCAATGAAGCACAAATATAATCCCTGAATGAGATTATCAAATCAAGTGCCCTTGGCTGATCTTTGACACCTGCAAACACTGTCCTTTTCAAGGGATTTCATTCTCAGAAAATCTGAAACTCTCAACCAGCAAACCCTTGCTCAGTCTTCTCCAAATTTGCACAAATATCAATGGATAATGAAAAAGCATTAACTTTTGCTTTTTATGCTTCTCCAATTTCCCACGTCCCACTTGGCCAAATAACCTTTTTAAAAATATTATTTGCTTTTGTTGGCATTTAATAACATTTCCTTTATTAATGATATTTCATAAAGTAACATTAGAATATAATAATTCATTAAATGTCACATATCACCCCTTAACTCCTTATAACGCCATATTATGAAGTTATCAATAATAAATAATATTATTAAAGTAAATTTAACTTTAATAATATAATTAAATCACCAACTCCCCAAATAATACCAACACTGACTCATGGGAGTGATCCACCAACATTTTCCAAATATAGGCATGATGACAACTGATCAAACCATGACTTACTATAAATAGTAAGTATGAGCAATATGATCAAGTGACTTACTAAGAATAGTAAATGTGGAAGAAAACATCGAAAATGGCCTCTAGATGGTACACCACAAATACACTAAGTCACTAAGTTGAAGAACACTGAAATGAATAGCAAAAAGTCTGCTAGAGAGCCATAGATTACCCTCAAAGGGGTCCCCTAAACACCATGTTAGCCTACCGGGACCAGTTGGTAGACTAACCACTGCATCTATCAATTGCCTAGGAAAAGGGGACATTACAAAATATCATATATCATCTAAAAGGAATTTTGTTAAATCTCAATTTTATGTGTATACCTCCTCTTAGATTGCTCAAAACATTATTTCCTACCTTTGCCTATTAACAATTGTAAGAATAAACTTACTTTATAATAAAAAAATAATCCATACATTGTTTATAGCTTATATATTAGATATGAAAGTGATGAATGATAAATTTTCAGATTCTTATATTTGATTTAATTGAATTGGTTTTTGCTCAAACTCTATTCTCAATGCTCATAAATATATAATATAGTTATGATCAAACATTTAATTTGGATTATGTTCATTTGGAATATGGAAAATGCAATCATCAAATAATTAGATAAACTTGCTCTAATCCCAAATTAGATAAGTTTTATTTTTAAATATGTTAATCAATACTAAAATTACAAAATTTGTTAAACCATAATTAACAATTATTCACAAATCATTTGTGCGGTCTTTAGAAGGGATTGCATTGCATTTCTCAAGATGTAACAACTATTCTTCTATTTCTTGTCCAATCATCTATAATATTTATTTAGTTTGGTTTTGCACTAAGTTATTTTTGGTCTTTCCTTTCAAGTATGTAAATATTCAATCATCATATGAGAAAATTTCCGTTATGTCAATTTGGAGGTTATTTTCTCAATAGATCCCCTTTGGTATAGCTATTGTATATTATTGAATTTTGTAATAAATATTAAATATATTTCATTGTTAAATTTGTTTTTTCATAAGAACTAGGAAAGTATATTAATTCTTTTAGTTTCAAAAACTAATGCATTATTTTATGTTGATATTTACATAATGTATCCATTGCTTTCAAATAAAATATAATACTAGAAATATACCTTCTTGATAGAAAGTTAAGAAAACAAAATTTTAAACTAGTAAAAGCACCTACAGGTGCTATTGTGTCATGTCCCCGAAACTTGTGACATTTAGAAGCATAATTAAATAGTTAACCATTTGATATTACATAATTCTAATGGTCCAAGACAATATTACAATTATAAAGATTATAAATAACATTATAATAATTATGATATAATAAATATTAAAGTATATAAAATAAATATAAAATAATACTATAATTATTGAACAATTGTGATTATTATAAATACAAAATATTAATAAATAAGTCAATATCATCATGTCATGTCCCCGTTTTTGGCGAGCATCAGTGATCGTGAGATTGGCCTATCCTGAGACCCTCGTAGGCAGACTGAGTGGTTAGAGGGTCGTTTTGGAGCTTGGCTCGGCGTCAGATTGGCGGTATTGATCAATTGGCTTTCGTTTGGGCTCGATCGGAGACCTTTTTCAGAATTGCTATTTTTAGCAGTTCCTGGCAGGCAGAGTGGGATCACTGCTATTTTTAGCAGTATGACTTTGGCAGCATCCGGAATCACTTCGAGTTCGTCGCATCAGACGGATCGGTAACGGATGATTTATTTGAGGAAGATATTAATATTTAATTATATTGATTAAATATTAATTATTTAATGTTTATAATATAAAGCTATAATTTCTTAAAATTATAACTTAAGTCATCTCGGCTTTGAGGGTGTTTCATCATCTAAAGGGGCCAGCTTGAGAACTAAAATATTATAAAATATTTTCCTTTGGGTCGAGACTTAATTGACTATTAAAAGATTGAAAATATGAATATTTTAATTAAAACCCCTATTATGGTGGAAATCAAGACTTTGTGAGGATAAAGGGTCTTGCATTGGAAAGTGCGCCATTATTACAGCTTTACGAATTGAAAATTTGCCGCCTTTGGTCGTGAGAACGTAAGCTTTGTATTTCGGTGCCCGCATCCTGCTGGAGAATCCAGCCATCTCCATGGAATCGTCCGTAGGGTGTGAGATATCACCCGATTTACCGCGCCGCGGGATTTCTTCATCCGTAGGAAATCGCTTGAGCTTCACAGAAATAACATACGTAGCTACGGTGAGGATTTTGTCCGGTTGGGCATTTGCAGACTAGAAGCATGTTCTATAAACTGCAGACACCAGAGAGAAAGTCGCACATTTTATTTATTTGTCAGTTGTTATTGTGGCCGCATCGCTTTTGTACCGTGCCGCATATCATTGGAAAGGGCATATTTTCACCAGGAAGCATCATTTCAACATAGTTTTCATCCGGGAGCATACCGCAAAACCTTGGCTTCCATTCTTTGTCATTCTGGAGGCTAGAAAGAGGAGCCGTACAAAGTCATTTATTGCTGTCTCAGCCGTACAAATCTGTACTGTACAGGCCGTACCATCCAAAAGGGACGTAGTTACAAAGGAAGCAAATCGCCTCTCATAGTGGACTTCTGTCTTCACCAGTCAAACCTTCCACAGTACAGGCATCATTCAGCATCTTCAGACAGGGGAAGAAGTGGATTTGCATGTCAGCCGTACCAGTTCAAGTTGATTACCAGCAAGCTGAAATCTCCAGGTTTTCATTAAAAGTCATCACTTTCCTATTTGCATGTCAGTAGATCTTCTTTGTAATCGTTACTGGAGATTAAATAATAGTCTGGCTTCCTTATTCGCTATTGCTTCTATAGTTTCAAGTGATAATTTATTTTATTTAAATTTATTATCAATTATTAGCAAAATAGCATTCTTTACATTTATGATCAAAACAAGCAAAATCCTCAAAAACGAAAAAACAAATCAGAAAACCTTCAGAAAAGCATTAAAACAATCAGACACAGAGATTTCGGGGAAACTAGGGTTTCTACAGTGGTATCAGAGCTAAATCCTGCCATCCTGAGGGTTTAGCCGTCTTCTGCAGCCGGATCAGTTAGGGTTTTACCAGGCATCATTCTTTCAGGCGAGTTTTGGTTTACAGGTAACAGGGTTCAATCTGGCAGTCGGGAAACATGGCTGACAGAACTGACAGGTATTACAGGACTGACAGAATAGTTGATCTTAGAACAGAGACTCCTTACAATAACAGAGGTCAGAACCGTGCGGAGGTCTTGCATGCACTCAGAGAACTTAGTGCAGGTCAACGGCGGTCAAATGGTGTATTACAGCAGGTGGCAGTTGCACTTCAGAGACTGGATACTCCGAGGAGATCGTCACCACCTCGTGACGATGACAGAAGTGTTACAGGTTCGCGGAGAGCTCCTAGGTCAGTGTCACGGACAGCGGATAGGCCTACGAGGCCCACCTTCACGAGACAGGAGCCCGTTGAGGATATACCAGGTGAAAGGTATGAGGGTTTGTTCGCCGGCACACTTAGGGCAGCGAACAACGAGTGGCAGTTAGAAGCACCTGAGATTAGTGGGAGGATTAACATTGACAGGACACCGCAGAGCACAGATGGAGAAGTGATTAGCATGTTTCGGGAGTATAGCAATCTACCTCAGAAGATTAAAGAGAAACTTTCTTTCGTGAGTTACGTGGATGTGCACCCGAGTCTTTGCCATAAGACGGAGTTCGCAAAACAGAATATCTCACTACAGCTCGTGAGTTGTTTACACCTGGGAAAGATAGAGAATCTACATCTGATGATTATACAATTCTTCATGAGAGTGATTTGATATCTTCAGTCTCTTATGAAGTAGGCAGAAATTTGTGTGATGAATTTGATCGAAGTGCTTATTTGATCCATAAGCACACTAGCACAACTTCGGGTAATGGCTTACCTACATCGTCTTTGCAGGAGGTGACTCAAGAAATTTCTGCCCTAAAAGCCACTTCTGATTTTTATAACAGCGATGGTGAAACTTTGCGTGAGCATGATATAACAGCTGTTTCAGAGGTGCAAAATAACCCTATGGAGTCGTCACGTGAAGAGATTCCAGAGTTGGGTACTACAGATGCAGTTGGTATTGAGGATTTATGTTATGACGAGTCTGATTTTCCGGATCAAACCTTTGAAAACCAGCTAGGGGATTCGTATGTTGACACGGAATCCCAGGATCATGCGTTGGATGAGCATGCAGTCACTGTTGGAGTAGAAGCGTGTGAGGATATTGTCAGACCAGCAACTTCTACCGTACCAGTTGAGCCATCCTTCGAGGTACAGAGCAGCAGTACCTTAGATGTTGAGGTGTGCGTGGTTGAGAGCACACACGATGCTGCAGATCATGAGGTGAGCGATGACGGATCAGCGTCGTATCATAGTGCATATGGTGAACCAGAAATCTTGTATGGGGGTCGTAAGTTTCAGAATCCTCATCATTTGGTTGGGCAACTACATGTGGATGACACTATGATTACCACCGCCCTTGAGCATTTCGACGTTGCTCGTCAGATGTTGACTACCTACAGTTGGAGTCCTTCTTCGACAGATGAGCACAGTGAGAGTGGTTTTTCCCTTGCAGTGGTACATGCACTCCGAGAGGCGATTGGAACAATGAAACAAAATTACCTAGGATTACTTGCGGACAGAGATTTCCTTCTCGAGTGGGATTGCATTTGTTATGGTGCATGGAAGGGAAAAGAGGAGCGGATCGATGAGCTCACTCATGAGCTTGAGGTGACTGCGAATTCATTGCAGAGCACCCAGTTGGCTCTTCGAGAGTCACAGTTACAGATTGAGAAGCTTACCGTGGCGTTGAGGTTAGCACAGTCTTCACCACCTTTGGACATCGTGCAGTCTTGCATGGCAGTGGTTGGTGAGGAATATATACCCATGGTTCATAGCAGTGTAGGAGATGTTGAGGATGAGGTTACCTCCATCTCGGTCACAGGATCAGTTGATACAGATAGGATGAGTGCACTCGACGAGAGTTGCAGTGAGCCACGCATTGCACCCGGTTCTCATGAGACTAGTTCCGTGATAGAGGATGCAGGGCAGATCATTGATAGTTCCTGTGACATGGTTGTTGATACACTGGAGAGTTGTGTGACAACCCTTGATACTTGTCCATCTTCACAGCAGATATTCAGAGTCTCATCCAGTTGGGAGATTGGTACTTGTGTTGATTTGTTTCCCTCTCCCGGAAGCAAATCAATCTTTTCATTTGATACAGTTGACTATGGTCGGCAGCTCGTTGAGCCTAGTCAGGAGTACAACTCAGTTTATTATTCTAGCGATTCAGAGATGGATGATTCATATCAGGATGGAGTGATGGTGCAGTTTGTGAATAATCCATTGTTTGAATTTGATGGTGGGGTAATGTATGATAACCCACTCTTTGAGTTGGACGCTGATCGTACTCTTGACGTTAGTTCTGAGTTGGGTAATGATCGTAGTGTTTGGGATTGTTCCAGTGCATCGCAATTCCAAACCAAACTCACAGAGGAGTTCAATGAGGTGTACATGGTGAGGAGTGCTTACATTTTTGTCTTTGATCCACCTGTACAGGGTTCGTATTCGATGCACAATACTGGTGCACAGGGTGATTCTTTCGGAACAGCCGAGGGGAGTAATTCATCATTGTGTGCAGAGTTACCATCTTCACAAGATGGGATTAGCGGATGCAGGTACTTGACCCATCAGTTTGTGGGGAATTACTTGCAGGGGCCGCAGTCAGTCATCTATCATGCCGATATGGATTTGACAAGGATTACTACTTCTATGTCGCAGAGTTTTCATACAGGTACATGGTTACAGGGCGACTATGGTGTTAGTTGGCATGATGGTTTGGACAGCTATCACATCCATGAGGGTTTAGCAGAGGACAGAGAGAGATTCAGGATAGTAGATGCTTCTAGGAGATTTTATCTCTGCATGACGGATGGATGTGGATTCAGATTGAATTGGGATCCCGGTGGCGACAGCTTTAGCATCGAGTATGGGATGGATCCCAATGATTCACTTCACTTTTCTCAGCATGGTGAAGTTGGAGGCAGTAGAGCGCAGTGGCAGCCTGAGGAGGACCGTCACGACAGATTGTCACTCTGGGTTTGGGATCCAGGCATTGATTGCGCAGTTGAGTTTGATGCCGCTACAGGGGATAGTTCGAGATGTGTGGGACATTACACAGTTTTTTTTTTTGGGGCCTTCCGAGGATTGGAGTTTGTTTGCAGTTGAGATTGCTTGGGGTCAAGCAATTTTAGGGAGGGCGGACTGTCATGTCCCCGTTTTTGGCGAGCATCAGTGATCGTGAGATTGGCCTATCCTGAGACCCTCGTAGGCAGACTGAGTGGTTAGAGGGTCGTTTTGGAGCTTGGCTCGGCGTCAGATTGGCGGTATTGATCAATTGGCTTTCGTTTGGGCTCGATCGGAGACCTTTTTCAGAATTGCTATTTTTAGCAGTTCCTGGCAGGCAGAGTGGGATCACTGCTATTTTTAGCAGTATGACTTTGGCAGCATCCGGAATCACTTCTGAGTTCGTCAGCATCAGACGGATCGGTAATCGGATGATTTACGAGGAAGATATTAATATTTAATTATATTGATTAAATATTAATTATTTAATGTTTATAATATAAAGTTATAATTTAAAATTATAACTTAAGTCATCTGCCTTGAGGGGTGCGCCCATCATCAGAAAGGGGGCCAGTTTGAGAATTAAAATATTATAAAATATTTTGGCTGGAGACTATTGAATTATTAAAAGATTAAAATATGAATATTTTAATTAAAACCCTATTATGGTGGAAATCGCACTTTTGTGAGGATAAAGGGTTTTGCATTGGAAAGTGTGCCATTATTACAGTTGATGAATTGAAAATTTGCCAGTCTTTGTCAGAGAACAGAAGCTTTAGGGTTTCGAGTTCGTATCCGTTGGAGAACGAGCCATCTCCATGGAATCAGTTCAGAGGGTGTGAGATATCACCTGATTTACTGCAGTCGTGGGATTTCTTCATCCAGAGGAAATCGTTGAGCTTCACAGGAAATAAATATACAGAGTTTACAGAGGATTCTTTGTCCAGAAGGTTTCTTGCAGACTAGGCGCACATGTTCTATGCAACCAGAGACACCAGAGAGAGAAAGCCGTACATTTTATTTTATTTGCTGCTGTGTTACAGGGCCGTACTGTTTGTACCAGGCCGTACATCATTGGAAAGGGCATATTTTCACCTGAGGAAGCATTGTTTCAACATAGTTTTCATCTGGGAGCATACTGCAAAACCTTGGCGCCCATTCTTTGTCATTTTGGAGGCTAGGGAAAGGATCCGTACCAAGTCCTTTACTGCTGTCTCAGCCGTACAGATCTGTACTGTACAGGCTGTAGCTTTCACAAAAAGGACGTATTTACAAAGGAAGCAAATCGCCTCTCATAGTGGACTTCTGTCTTCACCAATCAAACCTTCCATAGTCCAGGCATCATTCAGCACCTTCAGATAGGGGGAGAAGTGGATTTGCATGTCAGCCGTACCAGTTCAAGTTGATTACCAGCAAGCTGAAATCTCCAGGTTTTCATTAAAAGTCATCACTTTTCTATTTGCATGTCAGTAGATCTTCTTGTAATCGTTATTGGAGATTAAATAATAGTCTGGCTTCCTTATTCGCTATTGCTTCTGTAGTTTCAAGTGATAATTTATTTTATTTAAATTTATTATCAATTATTAGCAAAATAGCATTCTTTACATTTATGATCAAAACAAGCAAAATCCTCAAAAACGAAAAGACAAATCAGAAAACCTTCAGAAAGTCAACCAAAAAACAATCAGTGACAGAAAAGGGGAAACAAGGGGTTTCTACACATCAATATATAAAATAATAATAAGAGTGAATAAATAAATATTAACCTATATTCTAAATAATGGATATAGGACCATATTATAAATTAATAACAAAAGCAAAAATAAAATATAATCCATATATATAAGAAGCCACCAACTCAGCGATGGGCTGGAGGCACGTCCCTTGACCAAGTCAAACATGACTCTTGTTGAGCTATAAAGGAAAAGCCACACCTCTCATAAAGAGAATAATCATCGGAAAAAAAAAGGGTAAGAAGAGAAAAACGTAAAACAAGGAAATAAACCCCTGTAGCACCGAATATTTAAAGGTAGTTCTTACGCACCAATGCTCTATATTGAAATCAATCACAGATTTTGGAGGACCTGTAACATCTGATGGCTAGACTGGGACGGTATAGACAAGGAGACACCCTTTTGACTTGCCATGTTAGCTTCTATCTAGCCCGATAGGAGAAGTGATATCCTTGTAACTGCGGCTATTTCTTGCAATATCATATACATCTGAAGCCCTCGATCACCTAGTCATATGATAATATGCATTTGTTTGGGACTCTCGACTTCCCAGTTGGCCATGCCAGTATAAAATGCTACAATTCTTGGGCAATCAACCTTTGACAATTCCCACATAATCACCAGTCGGTAGAAATAAGAAACGGATCCTTCAATAATTGTGATAATCCTGTGGTGGCAATGGCATCAATAAATTGATGGCTATACAATATATTTGTTAACAATTTTTGGTCCCAAAATATATACGAGCCAGAATTATACATATATACATATTCCTAAAAGGGTCGATGACTCTCCTCTTCACCCTTGATTTCCTTTATATCTGGATGCCCGAATAGACAAGAGAAAGGAGAAAGATGGATTTGGAGCGAATGTAGAATAGAATCATTGTGGAAGAAGACATGGGTAAAGAAAGAACATACTCCAAGGACATATAGATATATGTATACATATATTACTGACCGGAGAATTGAACTTAATATATATATAAAGAGGAGAAGATAGAGAGAAAAGAAGATATTTCATGCCTCTAGAATATAGGCATATTCTAAGGGAGAAAGGCAGTAAGTAAGAAAGGTAAATACATATTTCTGAGTTGAGATATACATCTGAGCGTAATAAGCCGAAATGAATAACTCCTTGAATTGAATGTAATATTTATATCCTCTTTGACCTTATTAGAGATTATTAATGTAATTTATGAATCTCTAACTCTTCTAATGTCTCTTTGAGGAACACTTTGAACGCAAGATTCGGGGTTAAGTGCTTCCACCAGAAAGGGGACATTACATATTGGATGGCCAATATGCACATGTAAATAGTCATGTTGGCCAAGAACTCCACAAAATGACACTAACAAAAAAAATTGTGAAATGCTTGACCAATAGGACTATATGTATATTGGCCATCCAATAGCACCTATAGATGCTTTTACTATTTATTATTCAATAAAAAAATTAAGAAACAAGAGATTATACAAACAAGTCAACATTATGTTAATTGAAGACGGAAAGCATTGCAAAACGGTCAGTGGTCTTATGGTGAAGATGGCGCCTTCATAGACCACACAATCTAGGTTTGATTTAACAAGTACAATTGAGGTCAGTTGTAAGGTTAGATTTAAAGAGATACTATTTGGAGTTAGTTGTAAGTCCAAAGTGATCTTGATGGAAGACTAGTTATTGGCATACAAGTAGGATGTAATTGAAACTAAAAGTAATGGAAAGATTTTCTTAGAAGAAATGTAGGCATGCATACAAAACATAATATAAGTATCACATTATATCCGTTTTGTATGTTCTCGTTGGTTATAGAGCATATTCGTTGATATGAATCCAACAACTAGTAACCATAATTTGAGGTGTGCAACAATACATTTAAGTTCAAAACAATAAAGCTCATTCAAGATTTTAATAAAATTAGGTTTCCTTTCAACTATCAAGCTTCAAGGATGCAAGGAGAAAAAATGATTAATTTGCTTCTATCAAGTAACCTCTCAATAGATTTGTACTTTTGATTTCTTGCATGTATCAATACATTAAACGACACTTCAAATAGAGCATTCCTGTATTAAATGTAATTTTTAAGTATTATTTACCACGTCTAATGGACAAATTGCAAAAAGATAAGTTTGACTAGTACAAGCCCTTAGAGAATTTTTTTTTTTCCCTCTTATTTACAAATGCGTTGCTGCACTTTAGAGCGTTAGTTTTTGACGATTTTGATTCAAAGCTTTCCTTAAATTTGTTTCAAGTTGTTTTCTTCTACTCAAACCAAGTGGTAATAGTGTGTCCTTCAACAAATTTGAAAATTACTAATTTGGATATATTCCTCATTTCCTATATGACATTGTGGCTTTTACATCTTGTTGTACCCCAAAATTAAAATTTTTGTTACACTTAGATATTTTGAAGAAATAAGTAAAAGTCTTATTAAAACAATCAAAAATATCAAAATTTGGGTGTGCATGTCTTGCACAAGGGGTTAAAACACAAAATTTACAAAATCTGACGATTTGGGTCTGCTCAGAGCAACTTAATCTACAAAACCCAGATCTCAATTTTTCATCCCTACTTTATAGGAAAATTGCTATTTTTAGAAATTTTCTAAAATTAGTAACGTTTTATGGGTTTTTCTGGGTTTTTTTGGAAACAGATACTGGTAAAACTTTCTAAAAATAGAAATTTGGTCCGTTAGGGTTCAAACTGATTTTGATTGGCCCAAAATACGTCCATATCAAGCTGGTGCAGTTAGAATCTCAAAATAATCAATTTTTCCCTAGTGGGTCTATTCCGTTTTTTCAGAAGCATATTAGGAGCTCCGAAGTCATCAATGGAGGTCATTCGGCTGCCAAGCGTCAAATTCAACATTCAAAGCATTGAACAGAAGGCGAGTTGGTGAGAAAGTACGAAGAACAAAGAAGGAAGTGAAAATTTGTGGAAAATTTCTAACACTGCCAAACTTGGGCGCCCCAAGTGAAGAAGGGCGCCCATCTGTTTAGGGCACCAAATGATGGAATTAGGGTTTACACTTCGAATCAAAGTTGTTCATTTCTCTGCCAGCTCCGTGATGAATCCAACATTGCAATCATCAGACTATCCAGTCACCCGAGATTCGAGGCCAGATCAAGAAGTTCCAAACTGAAGTCAGAGTGGAGAAAATGAGAAATATAAAAAATTAACTAAGTGTGGGAACTTTGGGCGCCCCTGGTGAAGAAGGGCGCCCAACTTGTTGAGGCACCTGATCCAGCTGTTAGGGTTTGGTAAACTGCTCAATCTCTTTAGTATTCGGTCAGCTCCGCCACGCCTGCCTCCGTCAGATCATCCAACTGTCCAATCTCTAGCAGATTCAGATCAAAGAACATACAGAATGAAAGTTTCAAGCTCTGATGAAAATCAGATAAAATTGACTAAGTCTGGAAGGTTTGGGCGCCCCAGGAGAGAAGAGGCGCCCAAGATTTCAAGGGGTTAAACAAATGAATTCTGAGATGTGTCTCTAACGTAATTTCTTCACAGTTGATCCAGCTTTCCAATGAGATATCTAGCGTGTCAATCGGAGTTCGCAGTCGCTAGATACAAGAAGCCGAACAGAGGGTCCGACGAGGGCTAAAAGCTGAGGTTCAGAAGCAAGCAAGAAAAAGTAAAAAATAATCTAACTCTGGTAAACATGGGCGCCCCTAGCCAAGATGGGGGCCCAAGCTTTTGAGGGCCTAAAATTCACTGTTTGGCGAAGTTCATCTTAGAAGACCCCTCCTAATATCTCGCCAGCTTCGCGATGAGCATAATAGGCAAACAATCCGATGCCCGGAGCACTAGATTCGACGAGATCATCTGTGGAAGAGGAGTTAATGAAGAAATTGAAGATCGTGAAAATGGCTAACTCTGGACAAAATGGGCGCCCCTAGAGAAGAAAGGCTCCCATGAATTCGAAGGTCGAGATGAAGTTTTTAGTCAGAGGCGCCTCTAGAACAATCTTCCCAGAATCAGTTAGGCTTCGTGATGAATCCTTCAGCTTGTCCATCAGAGTAATCTACAAGCCGGAAATCAGAGGCGAAGTAGGGGGTTGTAGAAACCCTTGTTTCCCCGTTTCCTGAATCTGACTGAATTTTTTTGTGTTTTGCGTTTTTTGATTGTCTTTGGGTTTTTGTGCAATAGAGGTAAATTGCGATTTTTGCAAGAATTGAAAATAAATCCAAATAAAAATAAATCTACTCCGATAACAATAGTATTTAGGGCAAATACTGAAGACAATATTTTATTTATTCTTCTGAGATGAATACATATAGAATCCAGTTGCATGCAAGCAAAAAGCAATGAAATATTATTAAAGAACCTGGCAATCTGGCTGTAATAAATGAACTGCTATAGCTGGTACGGTTGAGATGATAAGTTACTTTCTCTTTCCGTCTGGTGCTTTGGATAAGATCTCAAAGCTTAGGCGCCTCCAGAAATGATGAAAGATGACCTTAAGGAAAGGCGTTTTCTCCAGAACAAAGGACGGCTTCCTTTAAATGGTATGGCCAGTATACAGAAAGGTACGGCCTGGTACAGGTAAGGCTAGGTCAGAAACAACAATTAATAAATGTACGGCTTCTTCCCAACTCTCCAGATCTCCAGAATATGTGCGCCTAGATGAATGAATGTCTTCTGGATGAAACTCCTCTGAAAACCCTGAATGTAAATATCTCTGAAGTTCTGTGATTCCTCCTGAATGAAGAAATCTCTCAGCTGCAATAGATCAAGTGTTATTTCACACCCTCTGAACTGCTTCAATGGAGATGGCTCGTTCCCCAATGAATTTCGAGACTCAAACCCTAAGGTTCTGTGCTCAGACAAAACTTGACCAATTTTCCAAAATCAATAATCACATAAATGGCTCGAATTTCAATGCAAAGCATATCTCTTTGAAAAGTGCGATTTCCACAATAATAGGAAATCATTAAAATTCGACTTCTTCCTTTTCAATTATTTTCAATAGTCTCAGCTCAAATATTTTATAATAAATTAAATTGTCAATTTGGCCCCTTCAGATGATGGCGACCCCCTCAATCAAAATCACTTAAGTTATAATAGAATATTATAACTTTATATTATAATCTTCAAATAATTAATATTTAATTAATACAATTAAATATTAATATCTCTCTCGTTATTCATCCGATGACTGATCCGTCTGAAGCTGACGAACACTGAAGTGATTCTGAACACTGCCAAATCCATACTGCTAAAAATAGCAGGGGTCCCACGCTGACTGCCAACAACTGCTAAAAAAAGCAACTTCTGCAAGAACTCTCCGAATGAGCCCAAACGAAAGCCAACTGATCAAACTCTGCCAACTGAAGCTGAGCCAAGCTCCAACGTGACCCTCTATCCAGTCTATCAGCCTACGAGGGTCGTATGATAGGCTAATTCTGGGCTCCGAGAGATGTCACTGAGGAGGGGACATGACAGGGGTCAAAACGAAGAAAAGTTGAAAATGCCAAAAATTTGACTAACACTGCTTGCAATGGGTGCCCCTAGAGAAGAAGGGCGCCCATCTTCTCATGCCTTAGTAAAATTTCCAAAATTTTCAAGATTTTCAAAGTTGCAAAGAGGATGAGGGCGTCCAAGTGCATTGAACAACTAATTTAGGGTTTTTCAAAAAAAAAGAAAAGAAAGCAAAGCAAAAATAAAACCCTAAGTCTATTTAACACCTCTCTTTCATGTAATTTTTATTATTTTTGAAGGTAGCATTCAAAGGAGAAAGTTGGAGCAGCAAGTTTGAAGAATTTTTTCAAGATTCAAGAGCTTAGTTTGTTGGTTTTTCATCAAAATTTTCAGACCAGCAACTTAAACCCTTGCTTTTTCAAGCTTTTTCATCCAAAAGATCAAGTTTTTCAAGGAGAAAGCCAAGGTTTTCAAATTTTCAGCCATCTGGGTCTTTTCACTTTTTTCTTTTGAAGAAATTTTCAAGAACTTCATCAAATTGTAGCAGCTGCTTTTTATATGCATGTTAGTGAAATCCTTAGTGCATTCAGTTTTCAACCATCTGGGTCCTCTCAAAGCAGTCTTCTGAAGAAAACCCATATCACAGCTTTTTCAAGGAAATTTCAAACCCTAGGGTTGGTTGCTTTTTCGGTCAATCATCAATGTTTTGCAATCTAATCAACTAGGTCCATTTCTAATCATATTCTGAACAAAACCCAGGTGCCAACTTTTTTCGTGAAAAATTGAAGAAATTAGGGTTTGCTGCTTTTTCAAGCAAAATTCAAAATTTTCAAAAACAGACGATCTGGGTTGTCTTGCAACGAAATTCTGAGGAAAACCCATACCTCAAAAAAAATTTCAAAAAATTTGTCTGTTGGAGCAAGAAAATCAGCATTCTAAAAATAGAAGTTGCTCAAAACTTGTCTGAACCCAAGCGAGTTTATAGTTATTCTTCAAGTTTTCCGAAATGGAGTACACTCCCAATGTTTTCAAGACTGAATCAGCCCTCTATCATGATTATATCAAAACAGCTAAGACAGACTTACATCACATCAAGCCGGTGTTTGATCTACATGCTTTGGAGAGCGCAAGCAACACCTCAATCAGGAACCTGGGACACTCTGGACTCCTCGTAGCAGCATCTATTCCTATATCAGTTCAGAGTCTTGAGTTCGTAATCGCTTGCATCAAGCATTACAACCCCGCTACTAGGGAGATCTAGTCAATGGATGGCAGACTGATTTGCAATCTGAAGCTTGATATGATCGAGAAGTGTTTTTCCATTCCCCCATGGCCTCAAAGCGTTACCATCTCAAAGGGCGAATGTGAGAGGATATGGGAGATGCAAGGAAAAATACAAGAAGAAGATTGTACTGAAGTGAATGAAAGAAAAACATAAGACTGTGCCAAGTCACACTTCCATGATGTCAGCAAGGTTTGAAAAAGCAGCCAATGAGGTCGAAGATTTCCTTAGGTCAGTTGCAGATGGTGAAGATATTTTAGAAAAGCGGTGTTTTTCTATTGATGGCATAGATGCACCGAACGGGGACACAGTTTCTAATTTTCCAGCGGATGTGATCGAGCTTTAAAGCAGCGTTCTTCTAGAATCTTTCTTTCCCGCTTTCTTTCTATTCTTGGAATAATTCTTATCCATTCTTTGAGAAGAGAAAGAAGATAAATGTAATAGTTGGCGTTTCCCGCTTTTTCTGCTTTCTTAGGTGTTAGATGTTATCTTCTTTCTAGATTTAGAAATAAAGCTAGCTTGCTAAGCAAGCCCTAGATTGTGAAAGCAAGGAGATTTTAGGGTTCCCTACTCCTCTGCTTGCCTATAAATAAGAGCCTTTGCTCATTAGTTTTCTTTAACGGTTATTGTGATAGCAAATTGCGAGCCTGTATTGCAGCAAGTTGTTATTCAGTTTCAGTTCACTTTGTTTTAACCATGCTAGTGATAACAAAACGTTGAGCCTATTGTGTCTTCTGTTTGTTATTCAAGTGTTGTTCAATTGTGTTGTGATAGCAAATTGTTGAGCCTCTTTAGCCAACAAGGAGTTAGTGTGATTGCTGTTTCTATTGTGTAAGAATAAGATTGCAAGCCTCTTTAGCTGCAATTTCTTGTTCCAGGCATGTTAGAAGTGAGTTTTGTTCCAGAAGTTTCAGTAATAAAATCATGAGCCTCCTTTGCCTTGGTCCAAAATCTTAGATTTCCATTATTTATGTTCTACTTTTATGATCTTTATTTCAACTTGCATTGAAGTGTGTAGATGTTTGTTGAGAGAGAGTTTATCGAAGTATTTTGTCAGAAATCTACCTCGTTCATTTCTAGTTTCTCTTGCTCTGCTTATTACTTGAGAAGTTAGAAACGTCTTTAGTTTAAGTTAGTCGTAGTTGAAGGTCTCAAAACAAAAAATCTCAGCTGCAGCGTTTGTGTTTAATAAACCTTGTGCTCTAAGCTGATCAAAAAGGATAGGCAACTTAGTTCTTAGTTTACTTTCTTTCAACACCATCAGCAAGAGGGAGCTTCCCCTCCTAATTTGAAGAGCAGTTTATCTATGCATAGATGTCTGTTTCAAATACGCATTCCAGAGGTGCGAATTTAAACGCCAACACTTCTCACGGTATAGCAAATCACCCTAATTGAAAAGATCAAGCATAAAAAAGTATGCACAAGACTTGCTAATGAGAAATCCTTCTAAGAAATTATCTTTGGGGAAACAGTAAGGAAGGTGAGGCTTGCCTAGCTAAATTTTGAATTTGGACAGAGAAAAGGTAGGGCTTAGAATAGTGGTTGCAAGGGGCCACCACACAGCATTGGTTCTCAATTAAGGGTGATGTTTGGCAGGTCTTCACCAAGCACTCAATTCTTATAACTTTGACTTCTTTGGTACCAAAGCCCCTTCTCTCCACTGAGTGTCATACATAATGTTTCATGTTGTAAGGTTCAAGGCATAGTTGGAAAATTCCAGCTTGACTTGGATGGACTCGCACAACTTCTTGTTGGGTACTTGCCAAGTTGTGGCTGAGTTAAGTAGAAAAACTAGAGAGTTTCAAACAGATTCGCAAATCACATGCCTAAACTCGCTTTTATGAGAAAAATAAAATTTGGCCATTTAATGATGCATTCATTTCACTTTTTTGACACCTTTGGTCTTTCACAAGTGCGAATTGAGCTTAGAGGAGTGATTCTAGAAAGTGTTCTCAGGTTAGAATTAAAAAGAGAATCAGGTTTGGAGAGTATTTGAAAAGTTTGTTTTTTTCTGGTGTGTACCTTTCTTTCCCTTTTTTCTTCAAATTTCAAATGTCATGTTCAAAATATAGCTGTTATGCTGCCCTTTCTTTTTCTCTAATTTCCCAAACCTCCCCACTAGTATTGCATTTTCTTTTTATCTTATAAATATTATCTTTCATTTTTTTCAAAATTTCACTATCAAGACTCAAAACCCTATTTTTTCTTTTTTAATGTACAAAATTGGCAATGGCAAGTTCAATGCAAGGTAGTTGCAAAAAGACCCTACATGGAGCATGGTATAGTGGGTGAGACCAAGGGCATGGTGACCTGTAATTTTTGTGGGTTTTCTATGGGAGGAATCAATAGATTAATTCCACCTTGATCTCAAACCTAGACTGAAATATTCCGAGCCAATTTTTTTCGTTTTTTCAAATTTCAGATTACAACATTACAATCAAGTACCCGTTAGGGTTAGAAGATAAACCCAAACGTACTGAAACAACTCTAACCAGTATGGCACCGATGATGGCGAGCATTGGTCAGAGGGTCTTCTACTCTAAATGCTGGAAAGGGAACTCGACGTCAAGTATGTGCTACCCAATCCAATGCGGAGTGAGGGGCGACCATATGACGGAGTGATTACAATAATAATGCTTGAAAGAGAAATGCTGAAAGATGAAACTACTCAACACCCAGAATGTGCTTGCTAACCCAGACCGGGATAGTAGCTACCATAGGGCGGAGGTCAATTAAAACAAGCAACTGCTGAAAATAAGAAGACTATTACAATCCGAGAAAGCAAGAATCTATAATGCGGTCAGTACTACTGCCAGCGTACAATTTATGAGATGAGATCTTGCTAACAATATAAATCAGCTTATAAGAGAGTTGTACAATATTCATGAACTTATTTGCGGGAAGTAAAGATCACAGAAACAGCAAATAAAAGGTCCAACCTTATTCTCCAAGCTTGGGCAATCTTCACTGAAGTCTTCACGTTGCTTTGAAAGAACTACCACCACCAATCAATAGAGAAGTTGCAGATTTAACCAATCTGCTGTGACAGACCTGCACTCTTCAACAGATAACCAGCAACACAATATTCCTTGAAATGCTCGGAACTCTCTCGTTTCTCATTCAATTTGCTCGAAATCAATTGCAAAACACTACTAGAAGATAGGCGCTTAAACCAAGAACATAAAACAGACTCAAAATGCAAGCTTTATTTAATGCATGGAATCCAAGGTAAAGCAAATGGTACGGCCCAGAACAGGGGCGATTTTCATTTATAAAATCAAACACTTCTCCAAAAAATCCAAAATCTTACACACTGGGGCGCCTAGCCTAGACCAATGGATTTATGCAATACCCACAACCTATATTTTTGTATTTTTAGATTTATGAAATAAACTTCAAATCTGCTGAAGCAAAAATGCTAAAACCAGAAACTACAATATGCAAAATCTGAACCTAAGAAGATGAATGAGGATTACAATGCACAAACTCCAAAGTACTCACAAACTGAACTAAGAATCACCACTAGTTGTTGTCTTACAAACGAGAAGCGATGCCCGAGCTAGGAGGCCTTCATTCCTCGAAGCGAATCCAGAGCCAATCCGGCAGCATAACAATATAGTAGACCAAAGATCTGAAATGATGCTCAAAGTCTCCCTTTTATAATTTTCCAGTTGACTTCTCGAAACCCTAAAATCCACTTTCAGCTCAAAACCCTAATCTCCTCAAAGATGGCGTCCCACTTATCCAAGCAATTTTGTCTTTTAATTATCATTTAATCTCTCTTGAAAAAGGGCGTCCACTTTTGAACTTATAATAAACTTCATAAAAGAATTAATTAATTCTCTTAATGAAGTGCCACCCTTAAAGAACACCTTTTAAAAAGACTTGAAGTGATTACACTAGGCTAATGGGGGAGTCAACGTTCAATTATAACATTAAAACGTGACCTTTAATTAAATATATCCACTTATCTCTCCAATTATGCCCTGAAGCCGATACTGACCAAGTCAACTAACCAAACTGAAGCAGGAAGTCAACCAAGCTGAACCCAACTGAAAAGTTGCTAAAAATAGAATTTACTAAAAATAGTAAATGTTTGCCTACGGAATGTAATTCTACTCTTACGTACTACTGGCAAACTAGTAATGTGCAGAACATAGGATAAAACAGTAAACTGACAGATATCATATTTGAATGCCAGAAACTTTATTCATCATCAGGAATATCATGTACAAAAGAGTATCAGCAGTGATTGACAATAGACATCGGCACCAAACACTCATTCATAATCATCACATACATAGTTCTCCCGACTATTCCCACCCGACTACATATAACGCTCGGTGGTGGTTAGACAACCAACCGACACGACGTTTCATAACAACATTACATTAACATTAATCTGAACATGTTTACCCGAAAGTACATGACATTATTATTCTTTACTAATCTATAGTTTTATTAACCATTGGCCGCACCGACTACGACTACGGCCGACTACGACCACGGCCGACTACAAAGTAAAGATATACGACTAATATCATCCCCCCCAAAAAAGAAGTTGTCTTCCAGACGACATACATACAGCAAGATAAGATCACTGAGAAGTAGGGGGAAGGGAGTGCGTCCCTGGATGCACAGATGACGTCGGAGTGGTGGAAGAATGCTCTGCTCGCAGGCGCCTCAGCTCCTCCGTGCGTGTGTGAAGCTGCCGATCTGCCAGGATCTCCCTCTCCCTCGCCGCCTTTACCATCCGGGCTGCCTCCATCAGTTGGCTCTTTGCCTGCTCTGCTTCTGCATTCTTGGCCGCCAATTCTACCTCTTTTGCAGCCAACTGATCCTCCAACGCTTTCATTTGATGCTGCCATATTGCCTCTTTCTGCTGTGCCTCCTCCTCCAAGGCTGCCACCCGAGGCTCCAAGATGTCCAATCGGGCTCCCCTCTCGCCAGCAAGCCGAGATTGTTCAGCTAAGTCAGTCTGAATGCTCTTGATGGTCGCAGCTGACTCATCCTTGACCCTCTGCAGGAGTATAGGCGTCCACTCGCCGTGATACTGCTACCTCGGTGGAAAATATTTGGCGCTTCATCAAAATAAAGACATCTTGGAATGCAAGCTCTATGTAGTATAAACTCTCCAGAATGCCTGCATCCCGCCCTACTAGCCTCGGTGGTCGACCCCGCCAGGCTCTCATCATAGCAGGAGTCTCTCCTGCTTGCCACCCCTCGCCAAATATCCGTGCAAACTCCGCCTCACATCCCATCTGCACAAATCCCCGAATGCGGTGAACCTCCTGGCCTACTAGAGGCGATCGGCCAATCCTCAGGTCCCTGGAAACCTGTCCCACGCTGATCATCAATTTGCCCATGTGCTCGAGCTCCTCCACATATCACTGTACCGTGCCTACGGGATCCGACGGGTCCGGCTGTGACATTTCCACGACAAATCCCTCCATGGAAGCACCTTCCTCGTTCTCCTCATCATCAGAAGGTATACAATGTTCTGTCTCCTCTTGGGGCGGTTCCCCGACTACCGGCTGAGGCTCCTGAATGGCTGTCTCTAGTGCCTCTGCTATGCTCGTCTCCAGGTGCGCAAGTGTGTCTTCGCCGATCCTGGCCGTCTCACTCTGCTGGGTGTGAATGATTGGCCCGTCCTCCTCCCCTTGTCCCTCCGAGGGGCTCTTCTCCTGCTGGTCTGGCTGCTTGGCCACGTCCAGAGTGAGGCCCACCGATCCCAGCCAACTATCGATCTGTGCTACCCCGGGTGCTCCAGGGGTTGGAGTCGTCTCCTCAATGGCCTCAGTCATTCCCCCAGCTCCTGCTGCCGAGGTTGCCACTCCTGTCGCTGCCGATGCTGACGGTGGTGTAAGAGAACAAACCGCTGGCAGTATCTCAACCGAGGCAGTGGAACCTGCTGTCGATACGGTGACTGCCCTCTGTGATGTGGTGGCGAGAGGTGCCCACCCTGGTGATGCTCCTGGTAGTGAAGCGGCTACCCTCAACATCCGCCCGGCTCCAACTGGCGCAACAGGGAGGGTGAACGTGACTGAGTGTGTGCTGTGGCTGGCTGGCGGTTCCGGAAGAGTAAATCCTGCCGGCTGCAATACTGGTATATCAATCTCGCCTGCCTCCTGACCCCCGATGGCGACAGACACCTCTGGAGAAATATTAAATTAAGTAAAGTAACGAAGATTAAAATAAATACCTGGAGCATTAAAACCGTACGGCCAAAAGGGAAATTAACTGAGGAGAGTAAAAGGTGAAAGATTAAAGGAAAGAAGATTAAAATATGTCAAAACCCGAAGAGGAAGCAAGGCGTACAGCCAAGGGTGAAGGCAAGTAAGGAAAGAAATAAAATAAATATAAAACCTAAAACCATACGGCCAATTGAAGAAGCGACAGGTCGGAGACAAGATCACAGAGGAAAAGAAGGGAGGAAGAACTTGCACGAATTTATCAGTTACAGAGGCGCACAGGGCACAGAGAAGGAAGTCGTACGGCTTCAGGGGTTATACACTCAGTACAAATCGCCAGACAAGGAAGTCGTACGGCCTCAGAGATTCTATACTCAGCACAATTCGCCAGGGAAGGAAGTCGTACGGCATCTAAAAGACTTCAAGGCCATCCGAGGTTCCATTTTTCAAATAGCACGCCAAGGGTCGAAGCCTGTGGAGAACGTATGACACTCAGAGCTTGACATCGTACGGCATCCAAGGAACTCTCAAACCGTACGGTATTTTCACATTTCCCAGTTTTCATTCTATTTGCCAGTAGAAGTCGTACGGCCTCTGCAAGTTGGAAATTTCACCAGGATTTACATCGTACGGCCTTTGCAACTGGGAAATTTTGTGAAGTCCTGCATCGTACGGCTATTCCAGATTGAAATTGGTGCCAGGGTTGAAATCGTACGGCAGCTTGGGACTTGCCTCAGGAGAATCCGTACGGCCTCAGCACAAGTCCCAGTCGTACGGCATTATTGCCTCAGGAGATTTCGTACGGCCTCAGCACTGCAGGAGAATCCGTACGGCATCAGCATTTCAGAGGAACTTGCACGGAATTCGCAATACTTCCAGATCGTACGGATTTCAGAGTGTCTTCAAACCGTACGGCCTCAGGGTTCCACAGTCGTACGGCCATTCATCCAAATCGTACGGCCTTGGCAGATCATTTGGCAGTTCGGCAATTTTCGGCAGTTCGGCAGTTTTTGGCACTTCGGCAGTTCTCACCGGCAGTTCGGCAGTTTTTGGCACTTCGGCAGTTTCCACCGGCAGTTCGGCAGTTCTCATAGTTTCGGCAGTCTCGAGAGTTATAAAGTCGGCTGGAATCACCGAACTGACAGAGAGATGGACAAGGGCAAGAAGGCTATGCAGCACCAGCCAAAGGTAGCCTCGGCTGGGAAAAGAAAAAGGATGGATGCCGATAATGAAACGATGGCAACGATGGCATGGGAGAACCTGACCGGCAACGAGTGCAAGCAATGGTGGCGAAGCACTCCCGACGACCACTCTCTGAAGGTTGCGCTTCGACACGCTCGGGTAGACAAGGCTGTGCTCGTGCCCTTTTTCAATTCTCGGGAGTTCGAGCCTTGGCTGAAGGCGATGGTGGAGAACTATTGCAGGCATACGCACAAGTCAGTCATTGATTACAGAGGTTACCGAGTGACCGTTTCATTCTGGCCTCAGGACTTTGAGCGGGTGTTCGGCGTCCCGGCTTCGGGAATAGGGGTTAACAAACCCAAGAGAATGACACAGGAACACAAAGAACTGCTGGTCAAGCAAGTGTGCCGAAGCGACTTGTCAGCCGAAGAACAGCATATCATATGGAATACTGGCAATCGAGGCCTCCGGAAGAACCACCTAGCAACGGCAGAATGGAAATGTTTGCTTGACCTAATGAAATGCCGACTCACAGGGGCGAGCCAAGCGTCGGACATTGCCTTATGGCAGGTGGATTTCATGGTCAGACTTCGCGTTGGCCGAGTATACAACTGGGCGAGGCTACTCACAGAGCGGATAAGAGATTTCCTAGCGCAAAGGCATAAGGCCTTCTATATGACTCAGCACGCCATAGCTCTCTTTTTGGATGTCGTGCACACACAGGTGCCCGAGGGCAATTGGGGTCGGTTGCGGCCACTCACTCACTTGGACCCGGGATGGCCTACCGTATTCTACTGGTCGGAACTGGAAGTAAAGCAAGCAGGCGAGGGCACAGCCTCGGGGAAAAAGGGGAAACGGAAGGAGGCGTCGGTGGAAGAGGAAACATCAGAGGAGGAGGCCTCGGAGGAGAGCGATGCATCTGACAGAGAGGAGCCTATTGACTTATCTTCCTCGCCATCGGAGTCTAGTCCACCGGCCGATGAGGAGGTGTCTGTCGCCATCGGAGGTCAGGAGGCAGGCGAGATTGACATACCAGTATTGCAGCCGGCAGGATTCACTCTTCCGGCACCGCCAGCCAGCCAGAGCACACACTCGGTCACGTTCACCCTCCCTGTTGCGTCAGTTGGAGCCGGACGGATGTTGAGGGTAGCCGCTTCACTACCGAGAGCATCGCCAGGGTGGGCACCTCTCGCCACCACATCATTGCAGGGCAGGGCCATCGACGCAGAGTGTGTTCCACGACGGTTTGGAGATATCGCCAGCCGGTTTGTTCTCTTTACACCACCGCTGTGGAGAGGGAGATCCCGGTGATCGGCAGTTTTCGCGTACACGACGGAGGAGCTGAGGTGCTCGCGAGCGTAGCATTCTTCCACCACTAACGCCATCTGCATCCGGACGACTCCTTCCCCTACTCAGTGATCTTATCTTGCTGTATGTATGTCGTCTGGAAGACGACTTCTTTTTTTGGGGGGATGATGTTAGTCGTATATCTTTACTTTGTAGTCGGCCGTAGTCGTAGTCGGTCGTAGTCGTAGTCGGCGCGACCAATGGTTAATAAAACTATAGATTAGTAAAGAATAATAATGTCATGTACTTTCGGGTAAACATGTTCAGATTAATGTTAATGTAATGTTGTTATGAAACGTCGTGTCGGTTGGTTGTGTGAAGCATCTGCCGTACGATATTCTTCTCCGACTCCGACTGTAGCAACGTACCGGTAGCTTTCGGGTTCTTGCCTTCATTCGCCATTGCCTCTTCTACTTTTGTCTTGGCTTCTCGAAATCGTTCTTTCTCCGTACGAGGGTCTGGGTAATTTTCCCTTTTTGACTGTGCCCTTGTAATCGCCAAGACTTCCTCGTCGGCTACCTCCAGCATATTGATACTTCCTTTTTGCTTCGGACAGTCAGTGTCTTCATGATCACCCGGTCCACATCACTTGCACAGTTTTCCCCCGTTGCCTTGGCCGCTCTGACAATCCCTCGCAAGGTGACCCCATTCATTACAGTTCTGGCACTGGATCATCGGTCGTCCTTTGCTATCGTACTAAATTTTACTTCTCGGCGTATTTCGCTGACTGTTGTGGTAGCCTCCAGGGGATGCATTGTTGTTCTATAGCTTTGGTGGCGTGGTTGGAGGGGTTGACTGTTCGCCTTGAGCGAAGAATACTTGCGAACTTTTGGTTTTTAAATTGTATGGGCACTCTTTGACGGAGTGTCCCATAACCTGGCAGATGTCACAGAATAGCTTTTTTGGGCAACTTGCCTTTGTGTGACCTTCCGATTTACAGTTCGTACACCATAATTCATTGGCCTCTTTGGATCCGTCCTTGTCGGCCTTCAATTCTTTGATTATCCTCATCATATCCCGCCGAAGGGCTTGTACGGTTGCCGATTCATCGTCACTTTCCTCGGCACTCTCGTCGTCATCCCTCTTCTTGCCCTTTGTCATGTCCCCATTTTTGACGAGCATCAGAGTTCGTAAGAGTTAGCCTATTATGCGACCCTCGTAGGCTGATAGGTTGGATAGAGGGTTATTTCGGAGTTTGGCTCAGCTTCAAATTGGCAGTTTGGATCAATTGGCTTTCGTTCGGGCTCATTCAGACGTTTCTTGCAGTAGTTGCTATTTTTAGCAGTTCCTGGCAGGCAGCGTGGGACCCCTGCTATTTTTAGCAGTATGGATTTGGCAGTGTTCAGAATCACTTCAGTGTTCGTCAGCTTCAGATGGATCAGTCATCGGATGAGTAACGAGGGAAATATTAATATTTAATTGCATTAATTAAATATTAATTAATTGAGGATTATAATATAAAGTTATAATATTAAATTATAACTTAAGTGATTCTGCTTGAGGGGGTCGCCATCATCAGAGAGGGGGCCAAATTGACATTTAAATTTATATTAAAATATTTGGCTGTGACTATGGAGAAATTAAAAGATTAAAAGTTGAATATTTTATTAAAACCCTATCTTTAAGGAAATCGCACTTTTCAATGATAAAGGGGTTTTGCATTGGGATTTGAGCAATTATGACATTTGTGAATTGAAAATTGATCAGTCTTTGCCAGAGAACAGAAGCTTTAGGGTTTCGAGTTCGAATTCCTTGGGGAACGAGCCATCTCCAACGGAAGCAGTTCAGAGGGTGTGAAATAACACCTGATTTATTGCCAGCACAGGGGTTTCTTCATTGATCTTCATAGAATTTATAATCTTCAGAGTTCTTCGCAGTGTTTGCATTCAGAGAATATCTATTTACCAAGGCGCACCATAACTCAGGATCTGGATATAGATTTCAGGATAGTCGTACACTTGCATTCATTGCTGCTGCTGCAGCCGTACTTCTGACAGGCCGTACCATTTCTTTAGAGCCGTACTTCATCATTCAAGAGAAACGCCTTCTCTTTTGGCATTGGATCATCACTGCATTGGGCACAGGCACTCCAGGAGTCTTTTGCCAGCATCTGTCATGAGGAGGAAGTGAGTTATTAAAGAAGCCGTACCATTTCAGCTTGTTCATGGTGGCTGCAACATTCCAGGTTTTCTTTCAATAAATATCATTGTCTTTCTTTTGCATGCAACTGGATCTTCAGTGTAATCACTTCAAAAGTTTGAATAATAGTCTGGCAACAATACTTGAGATAGATCTTATTATTTCCGGAGTATTTAGAATTTATTTAGAATTTCTATCATCTTATTGCAAAAATCGCAATTCCTTGATTACATGCAAAAAAACCCAAAATTCACAATAACAGTCAAAAAAACGAAAAAAAACTTCAGAAAAGACATAGTCAGATTCAGGAAACAGGGAAACAAGGGGTTTCTACAGTGGTATCAGAGCTAAATCCTGCAATCCTGAGGGTTTAGCCGTTTTCTGCAGCCGGAACAGTTTGGGTCTTACCAGGTATTATACATGCAGACGTGCTCTGATTGACAAGCACCAGAATTTGAGCAGGCAGCCGGAAAACATGGCAGACAGAACAAATAAACCTAGAACAGAGATTCTTCATAGTAACCGAGATCAGGACGATGCAGAGGTCTTGCATGCACTCAGAGATCTTCGTGTAGGACAACAGAGGTCCGATGATGTTTTACAGCAGGTGGCAGTTGCACTTCAGAGACTGGGTACTCCGAGGAGACCGTCACCACATCGTGACGATGACAGGAGTGTTGCAGGTTCACGGAGAGCTCCTAGGACAGTGTCACGGACAGCAGATAGGCCTACTAGGCCCACTTTCACGAGACAGGAGCCCGATGAGGCTATAGCAGGTGAGAAGCATGAGGGTTTGTTCGTTGGTACTTTTAGAACAGCGAACGACGAGTGGCAGTTAGCACCACCTGAGGTCAGCGGAAGGATTACTATTGACAGAACACCACGAATCACGGAAAGAGAAGTGATTAGCATGTTCCAGGAGTATAGCATTCTACCTCAGAAAATTAAAAGGGAACTTCCTTTCTTGAGTTACATGGATTTGCACCCGAGTCTTTGTCATAAAACAGAGTTTGCAAGAAAGGAATATCTCACTATAGCTCGTGAGTTGTTTACACCTAGAAGGGATAGAGAATCTACACATAAGGATGATACAACTCTTCATCAGAATGATTTGGTATCTTCAAATCCCTATGAAGAATGCAGAAATTTATGTGATGAGTTTGATAGAAGTGCTGATTTAATTCAAAAAAACACTAGCACAGCTTTGGGTAATGATTTACCTATATGGTCCTTGCACGAGGTGACTCAAGAAGTATCTACTGAGGAGGCTACTTCTGATTTTTATGACAGCGATGATGAAATTTCGCGTGAGCATGAGCCACCAGCTGTTTCACAGATGCAAAGTAACCCTATGGAGTTGTCACGTGAAGAGGCTCAAGAGTTGGGTACTACAGATGCAATTGGTGTTGAGAATTTATATCATGGTGAGTCTGATTTTCCGGATCAGACCTTTGAAAACCAGCTAGAGGATTCATATGTTGATATGGAATCCCAGGATCATGCGTTGGATGGGCATGTAGATACTTTGGGAGTAGAAGCGTGTGAAGATACTGTCATACCAGCAACTTCTACCGTACCAGTTGAGCCATCCTTTGAGGTACAAAGCAGCAGTACCTTAGATGTTGAGGTGTGCATGGATGACAACACACATGATGCTGCTTATCATGAGGTGAGTGATGACGAATCAGCGTCATATCATAGTGCTTATTGTGAACCGGAAAACTTGTATGGGGGTCGTAAGCTTCAGAATCCTCATCATTTGGTTGGACAACTACAAGTGAATGACAATATGATTGCCACCGCCCTTGAACATTTTGACGTTGCTCGTCAGATGTTGACTACCTATGGTTGGAGTCCTCCGTTGATAGTTGAGCACAGTGATAGTGGTTTTTCCCTTGCAGTGATACACGCACTCCGAGAAGCAATTGGAACGATGAAACAAAACTACCTAAAACTTCTTGCGGACAGGGATTTCCTTCTCGAGTGGGATTGCATTTGTTATGATGCATTGAAGGGAAGGGAGCAGCAGATCGATGAGCTCACTCATGAGCTTGAGGTGACTATGGACTCATTGCAGAGCACCCAGTTGGCCCTTCAAGAGTCACAGTTAAAGATTGAGAGGCTTACCGTGGCGTTGAGTTTGGCACAATCTTCACCATCTTTGGATATAGTTCAGATTTCCATGGCAGCGGTTGGTGAGGAGTATACACCCATGGTTCATGGCAGTGAGGGATATGTTGAGGATGTGGTTACATCCATCACGGTTACAGGAGCAGTGGATACAGATGGGATGAGTGCACTAGATGAGAGTTGTAGTGGGCTACGCGTTGCACCAGGTTCTCTTGAGATCAGTCCCATGATAGGTGATGCGGGGCAGATCATTGATAGTTCCTGTGACATGGTTGTTGATTCACTAGAGAGTTGTGTGACAACCCTCGACATTTGTCCATCTCCACAGAAGATATCTAGAGTCTCATCCAGTTGGGAGATTGGTTCTTATGCTGATTTGTTTCCCTCTCCTGGAAGCAAATCAATCATGTTATCCGATGCAGTTGATTATGATCGGCAGCTGGTTGAGCCAAGTCAGGAGTACAATTCGATTTATTATTCCAGCGATTCAGAGAGGGATGATTCAAATCAGTATGGAGTGATTGTGCAGTTTGTGAATAATCCATTATTTGAATTTGATGGTGGTTTAATCTATGATAACCCACTCTTCGAGTTGGAAGCTAATCGTACTCTTGATACTAGTTCCAGGTTGGGTGATGATCATAGTGTTTGGGATTGTTCCAGTGCATCGCAATTCCAAACAAGACTCACAGAGGAGTTTAATGGGGTGTACACGGTGAGGAGTGCTTATAGTTTTTCCTTTGATCCACCTGTACATGATTTGTATTCGATGCACCATACTTGTACACAGGGTGATTCTCTCGGTGCAGTCGAGGGGAGTAATTCATTACTGTGTGCAGAGTTACCATCTTCGAAAGATGGGAGTGGTGGCTGCAAGTACTCGACTCAGCTGTTTGTGGGGTATTACTTGCAGGGACAGCAGTCAGTTATCCATCATGCCGATACGTATTTGACAGGGCTTGATACTCCTATGTCGCAGATTTTTCATACGGGTACATGGTTCCAGGGCGACTATGGTATTAGTTGGCATGATGGCTCGATCAGTTATCACATCCATGAGGGTTTAGCAGAGGACAGGGAGAGATTCAGTGTAGCAGGTGCTTCTAGAAGTTCTTCTCTCCACATGACAGATGGGTGTGAATTCAGATTGTATTGGGATCCAGGTGGTGACAGTTCGGGTACTGAGTATTGGATGGATCCCACTGGGTTACTTCACTATTCTCAGCACGGTGAAGTTGGGGGTAATAGAGCGCAGTGGCAGTCTGAGGATGACAGTCACGACAGACTTTCACTCTGGGTTTGGGATCCGGGGATAGCTTGCGCAGTTGAGTTTTTGTTGATGCTACAGGAGATAGTTCGAGATGTGTGGGACATTTCATAGTTTTCCTTTTGGGCCTTTCCGAGGATTGGAGTTTCTTTGCAGTGGAGATTGCTTGGGGTCAAGCAATTTCAGGGAGGGTGGACTGTCATGTCCCCATTTTTGACGAGCATCAGAGTTTGTAAGAGTTAGCCTATTATGCGACCCTCGTAGGCTGATAGGTTGGATAGAGGGTCATTTCGGAGTTTGGCTCAGCTTCAAATTGGCAGTTTGGATCAATTGGCTTTCGTTCGGGCTCATTCGGACGTTTCGCAGTAGTTGCTATTTTTAGCAGTTCCTGGCAGGCAGCGTGGGACCCCTGCTATTTTTAGCAGTATGGATTTGGCAGTGTTCAGAATCACTTCAGTGTTCGTCAGCTTCAGACGGATCAGTCATCGGATGAGTAACGAGGGAAATATTAATATTTAATTGCATTAATTAAATATTAATTAATTGAGGATTATAATATAAAGTTATAATATTAAATTATAACTTAAGTGATTCTGCTTGAGGGGGTCGCCATCATCAGAGAGGGGGCCAAATTGACATTTAAATTTATATTAAAATATTTGGCTGTGACTATGGAGAAATTAAAAGATTAAAAGTTGAATATTTTATTAAAACCCTATCTTTAAGGAAATCGTACTTTTCAATGATAAAGGGGTTTTGCATTGGGATTTGAGCAATTATGACATTTGTGAATTGAAAATTGATCAGTCTTTGCCAGAGAACAGAAGCTTTAGGGTTTCGAGTTTGAATTCCTTAGGGAACGAGCCATCTCCAACGGAAGCAGTTCAGAGGGTGTGAAATAACACCTGATTTATTGCCAGCACAGGGGTTTCTTCATTCAGAGGAAATCATTGATCTTCAGAGAATTTATAATCTTCAGAGTTCTTTGCAGTGTTTGCATTCAGAGAATATCTATTTACCAAGGCGCACCATAACTCAGGATCTGGATATAGAGTTCAGGATAGCCGTACACTTGCATTCATTGCTGCTGCTGCAGCCGTACTTCTGACAGGCCGTACCATTTCTTCAGAGCCGTACTTCATCATTCAAGAGAAACGCCTTCTCTTTTGGCATTGGATCATCACTGCATTGGGCGCAGGCACTCCAGGAGTCTTTTGCTAGCATCTGTCATGAGGAGGAAGTGAGTTATTAAAGAAGCCGTACCATTTCAGCTTGTTCATGGCGGTTGCAACATTCCAGGTTTTCTTTCAATAAATATCATTGTCTTTCTTTTGCATGCAACTGGATCTTCAGTGTAATCACTTCAAAAGTTTGAATAATAGTCTGGCAACAATACTTGAGATAGATCTTATTATTTCCGGAGTATTTAGAATTTATTTAGAATTTCTATCATCTTATTGCAAAAATCGCAATTCCTTGATTACATGCAAAAAAACCCAAAATTCACAATAACAGTAAAAAAAACGAAAAAAAACTTCAGAAAGACAAACATTTAGTCAGATTCAGGAAACGGGGAAACAAGGGGTTTCTACACCCTTCAAGGAAGTCCTATTTTCACTTTCAATATCCATCGCCCGATTGTAGGCTTCGGTGTACGAGGATGGCGGTACTACTTTGATTTTCCGCCGGAGTGAGGGAATCAGTCCTTCAATGAACCATCTTTTCTTTAAACCATCGGCCGGCTGTGCCTCGAGCTTTCCTATCAGGTCTTTCAACCTCCTGTTGTAAGTCCGTACGTTTTCATGCTTTCCTTGTTTGGTATGATATATTTCTATGACGATCTCACTATCGTCCCGCAGAAGTTTGAACTCCACTTCAAAATTTTGCTTTAGGACCCTCCATGTGGCTCTCTGCGCTTGATCCAATTCCGAGTACCAATCAATGGCACTGTCTCTAAGTGTTGCTGGAAATGCCTTCAGCCACTGGTCGGGGTCATCCTGCCCGCTGGCTATCCAGATTGTTTCACATGTCTTGCAATGCCGTACGGGATCCTCAGAGCCATTCCCCATGAATTTCAGCAACTTTTGCCGATCCGGATGAGCCATCTTTGCCGATTGACCTCCTTGTTGACCTCCTTGTGTTTTGGACCCGATTAGACTAGTGGATTCCTCGCTACGTCCCTGTGCATCACCAGCACTCTTGGCCACGTACGGGTCACTCCCACGTTCTTCGTTAGCGTCCTCAACACCGTGGGTCTCCTCAGGATCCCGCCGATGCTCTCTCTGCCCTGGGGTCTTAAGCTCTGGCCTTCCCCTCCTTAACTCTGCGTCATCGTCCGAGAGGGACAACTCTCGAAATCGTCTGATGCTACTATTCAATTCATCTTCATTTTCATAGAGGTTATATTTTCCTGCGTGTGGAGTGCTGAAGGGGTCTTCGTCCCTTCCTTCTATCAAACTGTGGTGTGCTCGTTCAATAGATGTGTCTATTCTTGACAAATTTTCATATGTTCTTTTTATGCTCTGATTTATTTCAATTAAGTCCTCATCTAATTCCTTACCGACTTGCCTTAGTTGTCTTCGCCGATTTTCTTGCTCTTGCAGCCTGAGTGATCGCCGAACTTGTTCTTCTGAAGTCCCGTGCCCGTCAGGTACTCTGTTCTTGTCTTTGTTCGGCCGTACGGGCATTTAGTTGTTCAAGCGATCATTGTCAATTGCCTGGAGTACGACGTCGGCTAGTATCTCGTTCTTCTTCCTCACGTTTGGTTCTGTCTTCACAACGTTGTACGATTTGCTGCCTACGGCGTTGACGATCCTCTTCTTCTCGCAAGTCTTGCAGGATAATGAAATGGCGGGCCAATAACCTGGGCATGCGGTTGAGGAGGTGGTTCACCTCGTCGTTCACTTCCAGCTGATCCCAGATGACTTCCTCAGGGATCTCCCGAATGTGGGATTCCCTACGAACGTGGTCACGGAGCGATATTTTCCACAAATTAACCAGATCTTCAGTCAATGAGTCTTCCCGTTCCTCATTAGCATTTATAGGTTCTTCCGCCGGTTGACCCATTACGCTGCCATGGTGGATGATGCCCTAGTCCGTTCAGGCAACGGCGCCAAATGTTTGCCTACGGAATGTAATTCTACTCTTACGTACTACTGGCAAACTAGTAATGTGTAGAACATAGGATAAAACAGTAAACTGACAGATATCATATTTGAATGCCAGAAACTTTATTCATCATCAGGAATATCATGTACAAAAGAGTATCAGCAGTGATTGACAATAGACATCGGCACCAAACAATCATTCATAATCATCGCATACATAGTTCTCCCGACTATTCCCACCCGACTACATATAACGCTCGGCGGTGGTTAGACAACCAACTGACACGACGTTTCATAACAACATTACATTAACATTAATCTGAACATGTTTACCCGAAAGTACATGACATTATTATTCTTTACTAATCTATAGTTTTATTAACCATTGGCCGCGCCGACTACGACTACGACCGACTACGACTACGGCCGACTACGACCACGGCCAACTACAAAGTAAAGATATACGACTAATAGTAAATTCCAGAAAATGCTACGAATGCCGAACTGAACATACCACTGCAAAGCTCTCTGAAACCCTAGAAAGAATCCGCCATTGAATCCACCAGCTCTGAGCAATGACCTCCTCAAAAATAGGAAACCCTAATTTTACCTTCCGACTAGCCTTCGGGTCTCCAGAAAAAGCCCAACGGTCACTGGAAAGATCAGGTTTGAGAAGGGGACATTACATAGACATGATGTGAAGGTTTGTCCTCAATTGTCCAATGAAATCGGGAAAGAAATAGATGCCCTACTTACCAATTATGACATGAAAATAGAAAAGAAGAGACCAAGCTAAGTGCGTGCAACAATAATTGGTTCAAACCTAGAATCATCTAAAAATTCTTTTATTGACCCGCATTCGACATCCACTTCCTCCACTAATGATCATGAGAGTCATCTTCCTTCACCAAATTTATTTGTTCTTCACAATGTTCCAAGGGAACATCCCTCACTTGAAGGTACTACTTGGAAAAAAGAAAAACACCATGAGGCTAGGATGGCAATGGGAAAATTTTAGTGCTACAATAATATACCCATCAATGAGTCAAGCAACCCTTATAGGGAAGGGTTAGTAAATGTATTGACAATTGTTGATAAGAGGTTTAAAACTCCAATGGCTAAGGATTTTAGTATGTAATGTCCCTTATAGATTTATCTTAATTTTGTCTTCAATTTTATAAATTAAAGTATCCAAATATGCCAAGAATCAATAGCTTTTAATGATATACTTTGGTTTATTAAAGAGTAACCTTGTTTAATTATTTGATATTTATGTATTGATAAGGATCAATAATAGAATGGTAATAATGATGTTACATCCTTAATAAAAATCTGGAATTGAAATATGAATTGTGTTGTACCCAAACCAAAATTTTTGCTTCATCAAGGCATTTTGTTTAAAAGAGTCTAAATCTTGCTAAAATGATGTAAAATACAGTTTTTGGGCAATATCAAGCATGGAGTTTTGTTGATGTTTTGTCAGTCAAAGGCAGTTTCATTGATCAGAACCTGAATCAGAGACTCAGAACAAGGCATTTCACGGTGGAGAAGCGTTTCACGACGACAATTATACTTTTAAATGGTCATTTCAATGGCCAAAATAATGATTTCAATGGTCAATTCTTGAAGATTTCTCAGAGAAAAGCAAGAAAGCGCACCTGTAGCCCAGGGGTGCCCTTATTTTTGAAGGCCTAAATTCTGTGATAAGTGCTTATAACTACAGTCAATCTCTTCAGAATTGGTCTGCCTATCCGATGAGCTATCCCCGCCGAGACCCGTAACTCCGGCAATTGGCGACAGAAGTTGAAATTTCAAAAGTTTCACATTGTAGAAACTTGTCCTTTTTCAGCAAAAGCGCCCCTGTAGCTTGAGGGCGCCCTTCTTAAAGGGGGGGTTGGATCTTGGTACTTCTGGTGGCTGATGTAGTCAATCTCTTCATGACTGGTCTGCTTATCCGACGAGTTATCAAACGCAGTCATCCGAGTCCCAGAGCTCTGGCAGTCGATGTCTAAAGATGAGCTTATAATAGAGTTTTCACATCCCTGAGCTTCTTCGTTGTGTTTCCAGCGCAACTATAGCTCAGGGGCGTTGGTCAAAATGACCCTTAAGATGGTCCAATTTGCAGACGAGGCCTTCCTGACATCAGTACTACGCTAGTCCAGCTTCGCGTTGCACCAAGTTCCCTGTCGATCCGACATTCCGGGTGACTGTGGCGGAGTTTCTACCAAGCACGTAATTTCACGGGCGAACTGGCATATCATTTTCATTGTATTTCTGTAGGCTAGAAGCGCCTAGCCTTTAGGCCTGTCAGATGAAGTTGTTCACTTTCGAAGTCTTCACAGGATTCAAGCGTAATTACTTTATCTATCCAATGAGCCCAGCCATCAGCCTTCGGGATTTGGCAGTCGCTCGTACATGCGAGGTCTTTGACAAAATGCTGAAAAGTGAAGACAACTCACAAAATGGCCAAGTCTGGTCGTTTATTCCATCTTGGGAAAGGCGCCCTTCTATTTGAAGTCTTAGAAGCAATTTTCTTGCTTCGTCGCCTCTAGGGACATCTCTTCTCAATGCTTCTGGCTATCCGTTAAAACAAATGTGGCACGAATCGGGGCATTCCAGCTCTCGGTATCGGAGGACAAAGTAGGGTACCTGGATGAAAGTTCAACTTTTGTCAAAACACTGCCAATGCAACTAAAGGCCAGGGCGCTTTTACTTTTGAGGTCCTTAATGCACTTTTCAGATGCCGTGCGTATATCCGTTGGATGCAGAATGCTTCTAGTCACGCAGTGAACTTGATTTCCTGTCAGCAGGGTTCGCCGTTCACCGTCAGCAGCTGTTTGAAGTATCAGATGGCAGTTTAGGAAAATGGTTTTGAGTCTGGCACCTGTAAATGAATTTAATCAAGGGCGCCTAATTTTTTGAGGTGTTAAATGATGGATTTTGCAGTGATGACTCCCAGCAGACATTTCTTCTTTGCTCAGCAGGCTTTGCATTCAATTCATCAACTCGGTCTCAGCATCATTCGGTCACCCGCAAAATCAGTGTCGAAGATGGCCAGTCGTAACTTTGTCGTCAGCTATAAAATAGGAAGTTAATAAAAAGTGCAATATCTTGAGCAAATGGACGCCTATGAGCTCAGATGATGACTTTTTGGAATCAGTGAAGTCTCGGTGAATCCTAAAGCTTCGTTTGAATTGTCAACTGAAGTTAGATAATTTTTAATATTTATTTTGCATTAAATGGCAAATTTCTATAATTGGCGCCTTTGCAAATTGCATAATGAATATTTTATTATTCAAACTTCGAGTCAGTGGCAGTGAAACTGAAAGGGGTCCAATTAGAAGGCGTCTATTTCAGTCAGGGTTTTTGATCTTGCAGTTCATAAGATGGTGCAAATTTTCTTTATTTAAGTAAATTCGCCATCTTCATTTATTATTCACCAAGCTTCAAGAGAAATTCGTATTTTTAAAGAGATCCATATTTTCAAACAAAATTTGTTTTTCTTCAAGGCAAAGGTGTGTTTTTCAAGAAAAAATCATATTTCTTCAAAGCAAAGACGTATCTTCAAGGAAAATTCGTAATTCTCAAGTAAAGGCGAATTTTAGCAAGCAAAGGTGAATTCTTTATCTATTTGCGAAGGCGATTTCTCCAATCACATTCCTTTGCAGGTTAAAAGTTCACTTTTTCAGCAATTTGAAGAATTCAAGGGCAATTTTCATTAAAGAAGAGCATACAAAAAACGTCTTTTTCCTCCTTGATTCTCAAATTTCTCTCAGATTTCAATTCGCATGTTCCTGAAGTTGGCAAAATTCGACAAGTCTCAGCATCTGGATCATTTCTATATAGCTTCCTCGAATTAAAATCGTGCGTTTGATTTTTCAGGAATTTTTAACTCCAGAGCATTCGTTCTCGAGTTTCTAATTTTCTCAATTGAAAACTCTTTGCATGGTCGAGTAGAAGTTAGATTTTCGCATTTTTGACATTTTGGGTTGTCTTAGAATCTTTTCCTGGACAAAACCCATATCTCAGATTTTTCGCCGAAAATAACTCTTCAAAAGGCTATTTTTAGCTTTCTAGAAATCTTGTCAAAATATAGCCGTGTTCACAGTCAACAGTCAAGTTTTTCAGAGTGCAGTTCACGTAGACTGAATTGAAGACCAAATCGGGCTTAATTCATGGTTTCATCAGGAAAGCTGAGACCAATTTGTATCAAGCGCATTCAAAGGGTTGACAGGTGTAGTCATTCAAATGCATATGGTTGCATGCCTCGTATGGCCGATTGTCTTCCAAAGCCGGTTTAGAGGGTTGATACTGTTGGAATTTTGCATGTGCAACAAGTTCGTTTGTATTTCTCACAACCGGAGTGTGCGCAGTCAAATCTCGCAATTTCGTCATGCAAAAGTGTCAGAAGCATCAAGTTGCAGAGGAGATAGTCGCCATCACTTCAGTTACGGAGCCGCCAAAGTTATGAGTCAGTGAAATGCTAGTTTCAGTGTGCAAAGATTGCTCAAGTTGCTGACATTCAGATGCTGATGCAGTTAACAATCTCGTTGAGGGATTGCTTGCTCGAGATCACGATCAGTAGACTTCAGTTCCTACCTCTCAGAATAGACTTTATACACAGGATTTAACTTGGCGTTACCCTTTCAAGTTAACCCATTGTTTCATCACATGCATATCTATTCTGAGATTAGCTTTATTTACTTGGAGTTTCATTTAGGGTTTTACGTTAACTGATGGTAGTGTTCCAGTTTACATGCTTTCAATAAGGACGTGCATGCTTGCACAATTGTCCATTTTTAGATTAGATGTTTCGGTTAACTGATGGTAGTTTTCCAGTTAACTGTATAGTTTACTTTATTAGGGCTTAGCAATAAATCTTGCATGCATTGCAAGACTGTAGTTGACTCAAGGTGATTTTAGGGTTCCCTACACCTTTTGATGTCTATAAATAAGAGCTTTTGCTTATTTGTACATAACTTTTGCACGAGAGAGAAATATATGCTGTGCCTACCTTGCCCTCAATATTGCTCTTTTTTTGTATCTGTTCATGCATTTTTGCTATTATGATGAATTGTTATGCTACATAGGGTTTCATGCAATTATAATGGTGAATTCTTTCCTTAGTTAGATAAAATCTGTTTTGAGTTCAATAAGCTTGTTCAGATTGAGATGATAGTTGTGCCACCTTGCCTTCAAATAGAGAATATGCACTTGGTTATCATGTGTTGTTGTGAACAATAAACTTATTCGGATTGAGCTGATAGTCGTGCCACCTTGCCTTCAAGTTGAGAATCCGTACTAAAGTTTATCATGTGATGTTTCCAATAAACTTGTCTAGATTGAGTTGATAGATGTGCCACCTTGCCTTCAAGTTGAGAATCTATACTCGTTTATCGTCTGATAATCATCCCTGCTCCATTTCCTCATGCTCTGTTTTCTTGAGGAAACTGGATAGATTTAAAGTAGTTAGCTTAGTTGTAGTTAATGATCTGCGAAACTAGAAAATCCTTAGTTGCAACTTCTTGGTTTTCTTAACCTTGTGCCTCTTCCAGCTGAGATCAAAAAGATAAGACTTAGATAACTTTTCTTTTCCACACATTCCAGCACTACAAGGGAGCTTCCCCTCCTAATTTGAAGAGCACTCATTACGCAGTGTGCATAGTTGTCCGTACAAACCTACACTCCAGAGGTGTTAGTTTTTACGCCAACAGTTTTCGGGCGCCCACCGTGGGGCACAAGGCAAGAAAACTTCAAGAAAAGCTAAACGCTTTTATTTCACGGGTATGATCACTCTCTGGCATCCGATTGCATGATCCACACAAAAGCAATGGATGATAACAACAATAATGCTGACAGGTGATGTCCACCCCCATTACCTTGGGGTAATAACATTGGACCTTTGGCTTTTGAGGTAAATCATGAGTTACCTAAAGGGTCAAGGAAGCGTTTTCCTCGGTTTCACGACAATGGAACTCAACACCCGGAGGACCATTTTTCTGCGTTCACAACGGCTTGTTCCGTCGTGCACATAGCACATGAAGACATCGCGGTGCGTCTCTTTGTCGAGACTCTTGCGGGAAATGCTGCCAACTGGTTCAATCACTTGGCGCCAGGTAGTATCACAAGTTGGGCAACTATGAGCGACAAGTTTTTTGGCGAGATTCAAGCCCATTGAAGACAATCATATGTTGTTTGCCCAACTCACAAATTCAAAGATGGAGCACACAGAACACATGAGGGATTTTGTGGCAAGATTTAATTGTCTTGTTGCAAGAATTTCTTCTACATTCGATCCATCACCAGAGATTCTGATAAGCTGTTTCATAAATGCTCTTCCATCAGAGATAGCCTTCTTCCTCAAGACGGCCAAAGCAACAGAGTTGAAGAACACACAAGAACATGCCATTGGGTTGGAGGATAATATGATCACTTCTGGCTTGATGAAAACAGCTTCTATCAAATCTCCAGTTCAGCAACCGTACCAGCCAAAGAGAGACAATCTTCAGCCACGGTTGCCAACATCTCCACCAAGATCAATGATTGAGGCTGCACATAGTGCAGTATTTTGTCCTTTCCACGACATCGATACACATACCAGATCCACATATCCAGAGAACTTGAGAATGATCCAAATCATGGATTACACTGTAGTTGCTCCTAGTTCTAGTTTTGTACCAACACCAAGTTCGAAGGTTGTTTTACCATAGACAGACAACATCGATGGCGACTCTGCAGCGGGATACTTTCATGAAGAACCCACAAATGAAAAAGAAGAAGAATACCGTCAGTACACTTCTCCTGTGTTTACACGTGATCAACACTTCAAAGCACGGAAAGAAGAAGAAAGGCAGAAATCAAACGAAGAGGGTGAAGAAGTGCCTTTCACTTCAAAACCCAAATCTTCACATGCGATTACTATGCCGGTTGCTCAAGAGACGTCTTCAGCAAATTTTGACATTGTAGCTTCCATGATGAAGACCAAGGTACAAATCTCCCAACTGGAATATCTTCAGGATCATCCAGAAGAATTAGATCAAATTCTCAAAGTTGCAAAGAAACAGGCAGTGCTCAAATCATTTGTTCCAGTAGAAGCAAAGCCTGGAATAGGTCCTGGTAATTGTGTAACTCTGTCAGAGGTAGAAGCTAAAGACCAGAACATTGCGCGTTCTAAAAAAAGACCGACAAAGGATACAAAGTCATGGACAATACAGTTCGATGGAGGTTGTTCAGATACATTTTTAGAAGCAGGGGAATTGATCATATCCCCTAAAGGACAGTTGAACCCAGTTGCAAATTGCCTGCAATTGGAATTCACTAAAGCTGAAAAGGAGGTGCTTTTGCAAGGCCTCAAAGATGCTGAAGACATGGGAATCAAACTCCTATGTGTTAAAGGTGATGTAGAGTTGATCAATGAGCCGGTTAAAGGATATTATCCGATCAGAAAATATCACCTACGACATTACAAAAATTGAGTTTGGAACTCGATCGACTGGTTTGAAGAATTCGACATCCCAAGGATGGACTACAACAAAACTAATGACTCAGGGATATCAGTGTTCCCGTTTGCATCATATTCTAACTTTTGTCAGAATGTCTTTGCATGGATCTATGAATACCTAAGAATCTTCATTCCAGAAGGATTGCCTCCTGCAATTCCCGTCAGAAGAGAAGTCAAGCCTTTCAGGTAGAAACTACGTCGGTGGGAGGCTCTTCCTGCTACCATGCAACAGACAATATCCAAAGCACTTCATTCCTTTAGGGGTAGAGTGATTTTCTTTAAGTAATTTTACCTTATGCTTTTTCGTAAATGTCGTATTGTGTTTCCCCGTTCCGTGATGTTTTGTCGTGTTTTAGGTGATTTAGGTAATCTTGTTTTAGGTGTTTTTTTTAGGTTAGGTTTTTAGGAAACTCCAATATTTTTAGGTGATTAAGGAAAAGTCCTGACTCCAATGCCCAATTATAAGTCACTGGTCTACGTAACACTAAGATTCTTAGGTTCTCCTATGCCGTAGGTATCCGACATGGTCACCAGAAAGAGCGTAATGTTGTACCCAAAACAAAAATTTTGCTTCATCAAGGCATTTTGTTTAAAAGAGTCTAAATCTTGCTAAAATGATGTAAAATACAGTTTTTGGGCAATATCAAGCATGGAGTTTTGTTGATGTTTTGTCAGTCAAAGGCAGTTTCATTGATCAGAACCTGAATCAGAGACTCAGAACAAGGCATTTCACAGTGGAGAAGCGTTTCATGATGACAATTATACTTTTAAATGGTCATTTCAGTGGCCAAAATAATGATTTCAATGGTCAATTCTTGAAGATTTCTTAGAGAAAAGCAAGAAAGCGCACCTGTAGCCCAGGGGCGCCCTTCTTTTTGAAGGCCTAAATTCTGTGATAAGTGCTCATAACTATAGTCAATCTCTTCAGAATTGGTCTGCCTATCCGATGAGCTATCCTGCGAGGCTTTCCGAGACCCGTAACTCCGGCAATTGGTGACAGAAGTTGAAATTTCCAAAGTTTCACATTGTAGAAACTTGTCATTTTTCAGCAAAAGCGCGCCTGTAGCTTGAGGGCACCCTTCTTAAAGGGGGGCTGGATCTTGGTACTTCTGGTGGCTAATGCAGTCAATCTCTTCATGACTAGTCTGCTTATCCAACGAGCTATCAAACGCAGTCATCCGAGTCCCAGAGCTCTAGCAGTCGATGTCTGAAGATGAGCTTATAATAGAGTTTTCACATCCTTGAGCTTCTTCGTTGTGTTTTCACATTCTTACTTTCCTTAGGTGGAGACTCTTTTACCTTTAGAGGTTCTTCCTCCATTTTATCTTGCTCGCTGCCTAGATCCGATTCGTCTTCTTCATCACTATCGCGGACAACTGGAATTTAATGAATCTTCTCTTTACCAAGGCATCTATGCCCTAGTGCCCAAGGTTCTTCGCTGATGTAGACGGAAGACTCTCCCCTTAATCAAATTTGAAATCAAGCAGCAATCTCAATGGAGATATGCACACACCACCTGAAACAACAAAGATTGAATGCAAAATCTACAAACTAGAATCAATGTATTATGCTTCAAACTTGCAGGAAAGATTACATAGCTTCAACAAATCTGATTATATCAGATTTTACAGTCCCTAAGACTGATTTACAACAACTCAAAACAAACTACAATTTGAGTTTTTATATGAAAATGAAGAAATACAACAACAAATTTCCTCCTTTCAACTACAACCTCTAATCTTTAACCTGTAGCTTCCAATCTCCAATCTTTCACTAAATCAATCTACAACAATGGTCTCTAAGGACCTTTTGTTGCTGTAATAACCTCCTCAAACCTGCAACAAAATACCTTCTCCACACTCTCCAAGAAAAAACATGCCTAACTCTTCTTCTTCAAAAATATGCCTTTATGACAAACTCAAAAATTGCCCAAATAAAACACTTTCGCACTACTTTCTCAAAAAATTCTGATTTTTGCCTCCTTTGAAAAGGCTACGCCCATGCAACTGAAAAGGTTTCTCCAACAATTAGAAAATCATTAAATTCTCCTTAATGCATTTTGTTAACTTCCAAAAAATCTACGCCATGTTTGCCTTTTTGGATTTTTCCCATTTAAATTACCTCCTAAATTATCTCCAATTCCAAAATTTGCAACAAAATAATAAAAGGCAATTATTTAATATTTATTTAGGCCTAATATTATAATTTATTCTCCAAATAAATAATTACCAAACTGTAGCAAAATTAAAAATTAAAATGCACTATTTTGGTTGATGCAAGATTGCTCTCACAACCCAGAATGCTTCTGCATCAGACACCTAGGGTAGGAAAATTTTGTGAATCTGGATTCACAAAATGGAGTTGAGTGGCAGTACTACACTTTCAGATTGCAAGCAATCTGCAGTGAACTCCATCGCTTGTCAAATGTGTAGAGGGTTATTTCTTCTTTCTATTTTTCTAGCACTTCACCGACACAAGCACCATCCTCCTTTCACAACTCTATTCAACACCCTTCTCTCCTCTCATGGATTCACATCCACCATGTACCACCCCCCTCCATCAAATATACTCTACTCTCCTCTTCTCATTTTTGGGATTCAACCCACTGTAGACCAACTACCTCCACCAAATCTCAGATGCACAATCTCTTACAACTTCTACATACAGATATGCAACATCTGTAGTCCACTCTATCACTACACAATCCTCCTCTAACTCTTTACTCATTTCAACATGCAAATTCAACATTACAAAAATCATTAAACTTTACCTTTGTGATTTCTATTGTCACATTTTCCTCTTCTTCTGCTGCAACTTGTCTCTCTTTTTCAAGGTTTATAACTTCAAGTTGCTCCTCCATCACTGCTGCAAATTTTAATTTACTCTCTTCTTTCATGCCTCCAACAATGCATGCTGCAATTTTTTCATTTCCATCTTCTAGATTCAACAACATGTCCTCCAATGGACAATTTATTTCTACACTCTTTGCTTCTTCTTCCATAGCTACATCTTGCAACTTCACCTTCATCATGCCTTCAAAAAGATATGTCTCTACTACAAGATCTTTCATCTTTTCGTCTTTCTTCTTATCCTCCAAATGATACTCAACTATTTTTGTACCCTTCTTTCCATCCTCTACCTCTGCTACAACCACGTTTGTTATGCCATTAACAAGACATACTTCTGCTGCAATTTCCTTATCTCCTTCTTCTTTCTCTTCATTGTAATGTCCCTTTCCAGTTAGACATTCATATATCAACATGATTAGCCTATTAGCGGCCCTCGTAGGCTAATAGGGCATGGATAGAGGGTCCTCTCGGTAGTTACCCAGGTGTTGGTTGGTTCATTTGATGCTTGGATAATTATTTCTTTGGATATCTTGGATGTTGGATAACACATTGTGTTAAAAAACATACTATTGGATAACATATTGTGTTATATTTTATATTTACACTTTATGAGTTATATTTTTATATTATAATAAAGTGTAAATATAATATAATATTATATTGTTTATTTGGAAGCTTCTAGAAGGGGCCGACCCCTTGAGGGAAAAAATGAATAAATAGATGGTGTTGGCTTGCTTCTATTCATCCAGTTATTGACATTTGCATTTGATGAGCATATTGTGGAGCCAAGGGTTTGTACAGTATATCAACTTGGTCTTTGGGAACGAAAACTCCCTTAGATTGGCATAACTGAGGAGGTGAAATATCTTCTGAAGGGTTGCAATTGAGGAGGTGATATATCAGTCATCTCAGCTGGGCAAATTAGCGGCCAAGGGCCAATTTTGCATAAGTTCGATTGGAGCATTATTGGAGATATTTTTGGTGACCAAAGTCTTCATCATTTTGGCTATACAAGGGATCAACTTGCAGCATTCATCATTTCCAGAATTTCTGATATAATTATTACACTCAATATTAGTTTGCATAAAAGCCACGATTTTGCATAAGAACTCATTTTGGTTCAATAGTGCTTGGAGTTGAGGGCGCTTGGTTCTTGAGGTCTAGGCAACTCAATTTGGAGTGATTGGAGGTTGAGAAGAGCTGGATATTATTTTATTTCTGCATCTATATCAGAAACAGGGGCGGCAGCTTTGAGTCCTTCGACTTGGGCTTCTAGGAGATTATTTCAAGAAGATATTCATTGCTTCTTCATCTACAAATAGGAGCGCTACTTTGGCCCGATTCCTCTAATTTAATTGGCATCAATCATTGCATATAGATTAGTTTTGCATTTGCTGATGTAGGTATATATTATTACCAGCATTTCACAAATTGGAGAGATCGATTGCAATTGCGAAGAGTCTTGGCTTTTTAGTGAGCATTGTATTAGACAATTATATTGCAATAAGGAGATATAAATTGTTGGTTTCATTTTGTTGTAAATGAGCAAGTCTTATGTCACTATGATTAGTCAATTAGTATGCAAGAAATTGTTTGTCAAAATGCCAATTGGTTTTAGATGCATTTTACTTCATGTAGTTTCATCTATTTGCATTTGAAAATCCAAAAAGAATATTGCATTGCATTTTGATTCTTGCTTAGGCATTGTAGAAGTCTTTTAAAGATTTAAAATCATCTTAGCATTCATTTCAAGCAACAACACCAAACTGAAACTTCAAATCAGCAAACAAAGAACATTGTGCACCAACTATTTGACGAAATTACAAAGGCAGAAAATTGAAGAAATTGAGGTCAGTTTGAGTTAGGCTCATTACATTCATCTTCCTTTTCATCCTTCTGCACAAGGATATATTGAAGCCTCACTGCTGCAACACTTTTTCTTCTGCCACTCACCATTGTTGCATCCTCTTTCTTTCTTGCAACCAAATTATCATTAGAAAGGTAATCACAATTACCTCCAACTCTTCTCTTTTCTTTTTTCCTCCTTTCAATCTCTTCTTTTAATTCGTCCACTTGGTGCTACAATTCTATCATCTCAACCCTCTCTCTAATTCTCTCTTTGATTTTCTCAAGTCCAGGAATCCTCAAAATCCATTCAATGACAAAATTCCTTTTCTTCTTCCTCTTTTCCATCCTTGAGGCCTCACAAGCCTCAACACAAATCTTCAAATCCTCAAGTTTTACTTATGTAAACTGCCTTCTTCGGTCATTTGTTTACAAAACCCTCTTTCAATATTCACCAATATTATTAACTACCTCCTTTGGTGATCTATTTACAACCATGGGAACCTTAGTTCCTCAAGCCCTTCAAAAATTTCTTGCAAGTTGCACATCCATCTACAAACAAAATCCACACACTATCCACCCTCAAGTCCTGGTGCAAACTGCCTCCAATCGGTGGTTCTACCTGCACTCACAAGAACACTAGCTTTGATACCACTGATGAAGTGAGAAGACTCTCCTCTTAATCAAATCTAAAATCAAACAGCAATCTCAATGGAGATATGCACACACCACCTGAAACAACAAAGATTGAATGCAAAATCTAGAAACTAGAATCAATGTATTATGTTTCATACTTGCAGAAAAGATTACATAACTTCAACAAAACTGATTATATCAGATTTTACAGTCCCTTGGACTGATGTACAACAACTCAACAAATTACAATCTGATTTTTATATGAAAATGAAGAAATACAACAACTTTCCTCCTTTCAACTACAACCTCTAATCTTCAACCTGTACCTTCCAATCTCCAATCTCTCACTGAATCAATCTTCAACAATGGTGTCTAAGGACCTTTTGCTGCTGTAATAACCTCCTCAAACCTGCAACAAAATGCCTTCTCCACACTCTCCAAGAGAAACCATGCCCAACTCTTCTTCAAAATATTGCTTTTATGACAAAGTCAAAAATTGCCCAGATCAAACACTTTTTCACTACTTTCTCAAATAAATCTGATTTTTGCCTCCTTTGAAAAGGCTACGCCCATGCAACTGAAAAGGATTCTCCAACAAATAGAAAAATCATTAAATTCTCCTTGATGCATTTTGTTAACTTACAAAAAATCCATGCTATTTTTGCCTTTTTGGAATTTTCCTATTTAAATGACCTAAATTATATCCACTCCCAAAATTTGCAACAAAATAATAAAGGCAATTATTTAATATTTATTTAGGCCTAATATTACAATTTATTCTCCAAAATAAATAATTACCAAACCTTAGGAAAATTAAAAATTAAAATGCATTCTTTTGGTTGATGCAAGATTACTCTCACAACCCAGGATGCTCCTACATCATTCGCAAGTAAAACAAAGTTTCTTCCTACCTAACTCTTGCCTAATTCATCCTTTTTCTTTCTTGGCCATTCCCTTGAGAAAGGTTGTTTTGTTTGGTCTATTTGGAATGATGACCCTTTAGATGGCAGCTTGTTCTTTGTTGCACTAGAATCCATATCCCTAGCCTTCTTAATTGCTTCTTGAAGTTGTTGTACCCAAAACCAAATTTTTTGCTTCATCAAGGTATTTTGTTTAAAAGAGTCTAAACCTTGCTAAAATGATGTCAAGTACAGTTTTTGGGCAATATCAAGCATGGAGTTTTGTCAGTAGTTTGTCAGTCAAAGGCAGTTTCATTGATCAGAACCTGAATCAGAGACTCAGAACGGAGCATTTCATGATGGAGGAGCGTTTCGCGAAAGCATTTCACGTTGCACATGGTCATTTCAGTGGTCAAGACGGAGTTTTTAGTAATTAAATTATAAGGATTTCTCAAATAAAAGCAAGAAAGCGCAACTATAGCTCAGGGGCGCCCTTCTTTTTGAAGGTCAAGATCTTGTTGAAAGTGCTCATAAATACAGTCAAACTCTTTAGAATTGGTCTGGCTGTCCGACGAGCTATCCAGCAAAGCTTTCTGAGATCCGTAACTCCGGAAACTAGCGACAGAAGTTGAAGATCCCAAAGTTCTACATGGCAGAAACTTGTCCTTTTCCAGCAAAAGGGCGCCTGTAGCTTGAGAGCGCCTTTCTAGAAGGAGGTTTGGATTTTGGTTTTTCTAATGTCTGATGCAATCAATCTTTTCACGACTAGTCTGTTCGTCCAACGAACTATCAAACACAGTCATCCGAGTCCTAGAGCTCCGACAGCCGACGTCTGAAGATGAGCTTATAATGGAGATTTTAACGTCTTTGAGCTTCTTCATTGCATTTCCAGCGCAACTATAGCTCAAGGGCGCTGGTTAAATTGACCCCTAAGACGGTCCAGTTTGATGACGAGGTCTTCCTGACATCAGTACCACTGTAGTCCAGCTCTGCAATGCACCAAGTTGCCTGTCGATCCAACGTTCCGGGTGATTGTGGCAGAGTTTCTACCAAGCATGTAATTTCACGGGCGGACTGGCACAAGGTTTTCATTGTTTTTTTACAGCCCAGAGGCGCCTAGTCTTTAGGCCTGTCAGATGAGGTCGTTCGCTTTCGAAATATTCACGGGATTCAAGCGTAATTACTTTATCTATCCAACGAGCCCAGCCATCAGTCTCCGGGATTTGGCAGTTGCTTGTGCGTGTGAGGTCTTTGGCGAGATATTGAAAAGTGAAGACAACTCGCAAAATGGCTGTGTGGGTCGTTTATTCCATCTTGGGATGGTTGCCCTTCTATTTGAGGTCTTAGAAGCAGTTTTTTTGCTTCGTCGCCTCTAGAGATGTCTCTTCTCAATCCTTCTGGCTGTCCGTTAAAACAAACGTGGCTCGAATCGGATCATCCCAACTCTCAGTATCGGAGGAAAAAGTAGGGTACTTGGATGAAAGTTCAACTTTCGTCAAAACGCTGTCAGTGCAACTGAAGGCCAGGGGCGCTTTTACTTTTGAGGACCTTAATCCAATTTCCAGATGCCATGCATATGTCTGTTGGATGCAGAATATCTCTAGGCATGCAGTGAGCTTGGTTGCCTGTCAGCAGGGTTCACCGTTCGTCGTCAACAGCCGTTTGAAGTGTCAGATGGCAGTTTAGGTAAATGGTTAAGTCTGGTACCTGTAAATGAATTTAATCAAAGGCGCCTAATTTTTCAGGGTGCTAAATGATGGATTTTGCAGTGATTACTCCCAGCAGACATTTCTTCTTTGCACAGCAGGCTTCGCGATGAATATCTCAGTTCAGTCTCAGCATCATCCGGTCACTCAGGATTCAGTGTCGAAAATGGCCAGTCATAACTTTGTCGTCAGCTATAAAATAGGAAGTTAATAAAGTGTAATATCTTAAGCAAATGGACGCCTATGAGCTCAAATGATGACTTTTTGGAATCAGTGAAGTCTAACGGTGAAGCCTAAAGCTTCATCTGGTTTGTCAACTGAAGTTGAATAATTTTTAATATTTATTTTGCATATGGCGAATTTCTATAATTGGCGCCTTTTGCAAATTGCATAATGAATATTATTATTATTTAATTTTGAACTCCGAGTCAGTGGCAGTGAAACTGAAAAGGGTCCAATCAGAAGGCATCTATTTTAGTCAGGGTTTTAAATCTTGCTGTTCACAAGTTGGTACGAATTTTCTTATTTAAACATGGTGCCATCTTCATTTGTTATTCACCAAGTTTTGAAGAATTTGTATTTCTTAAGAGGAGATTTATATCTTAAGAGAAGTTCGTATTTTTCAAAGCAAATTCGCAATTCTTCAAGATCAAAGGCGGATTTCTTCATCAACTACCAAAGGCGTTTTTATCTAACATATCTTTTTGCAGGTTAAAAGTTCATATTTATCAGCAATCTAAAGAATTCAAGGGCGATTTTCATTGAAGAACATACAAAAAACGTCTTTTTCCTCCTTGTTTCTTAGATTTCTCTCAGATTTTGATTCGCATGTTCCTGAAATTGGCAAATTCGACAAGTCTAAACATCTGGATTATTTTCATACAATTTCCTCGAGTTAAAATTGTGCGTTTGATTTTTCAGGAATTTTTAACTTTAGAACATCCGTTCTCGAATTAATAATTTTCTCAACTGAAAAGTCTTTGCATGATCCAGTAGAGGTTGGATTTTCGCATTTCTGACGTTCTGGGTTGTCTTAGAATCTTTTTCTGGACAAAACCCATATCTCAGATTTTCGCCGAAAATAACTCTTCGAAAGGCTATTTTTAGCTTCAATAGGCTATTTTTAGCTCTCCAGAAATCTTGTCAGAATATAGTCGAGTTCACAGTCAACAGGCGAGTTTTTCAGAATGCAGTACACTCAGCTTGAATACAGGACCAAATCAGTCCTTACTCACGTCTTCCTCAAGACAGTTGAGACAGATCTTCATAAAGTGCTGCCAGAAGCAGTCTTAGATCCAGTCAAGATCAGAAGTTCGATTATTCATAACATTCAGCAGTCCGGGTTATTGGAGGCCGCTTCTATACCTCTCTCCGTTCATTGTGTTGAGTTCATGATGTCTTATATTAAGCATTACAACTCTACTACTCATGAGATAGTGTCAGTTGATGGACGAGTTCTTTGCAGTCTCAAGCCTGAGGACATCGAAAGAAGTTTCAGTATACCTCAACACTCAAACAGTCTTGTTATTTCTATGGAGCAGTGTGAGCAGGCATTCAATGCTGATATGGAAAAATGTCAGAAAAAGATGGCAGAAAGATGGTTAAAACAAGCGAAGAACAGATTGCCAAACAATGTGGGTCGTGGTGAGTACAAGGATGAATACGCGATTCTAATTACACTCCTGAATCGTGTCTCAGGTCAGCCACATGCTAATGTTTTCCAGCCTTGGATGTATTACATTATTGGTTGCATCATATCTAGGCAGGAATATTATGACTAGGCATCCTTCATCAGTGATATTATCCACAAGCAGATCACCGGTTTCCTAGTTGCTCATGAGTTTCACGTGTTCGTATCTTGTGTACTTGATTGCTTATCAGGGTCAGTTCCGAGGACTAAACACCGTGGGCATTCTCAGTGTTCAGAAGGTCTATCAGTATTATGATCAACTTGAGTTCACTAAGGCTGAACGTCACTTCAAGCGTGTTCATGAGGCTTTCCTGACTTATACAGTAAGAAATTTAGACCGGGATTTGCACGTTCGTATCTCGACAGTTGCTAGGGCAGTGATGGATAGTTGAGCAGATTGGTTTATTCAGTTCCCGACATATACCTACATCCGAGTATACGGATTTACAGGAAATCCAGCTATGCTTCCACGTTATCCCTCGGATAAGACAATCTTTATGGAGTTCCTGAGACAGATGCATGATGTTCATCGTCTTTTACGCCGTAGGCACAGACCATCTATCAATTTTCCTCTTCAATTTGGAATGTATTGGTGCAAGACGGCAGTTGATGCCAAAATTGCAGGGCAGGAGCTCGAGAAATATCATCTCAAGTATCTTGTTGAAGCACGAGCTTATGATCTTTCAGGTCATTATACAACTCGCCTTGCAGGAAGCATATTTCATGAGCCTTCTATGGAGGATTACTGGGCAAACTGCGCAGATGACTTTGAGGTTCGCAGACGCAGCTATGGCCGTTTCTCTCTCTCACAGATTTATGTTTTCTTATCAGAAGATGTGGGAGGTTTATCAGATGATGAGGGAGAAATTCTTCCTCAATTTTTCAGAGAGCAGGTTGATACACAACCATTGCCAACAGTTGATTGGTACGCCAAGGAATACGCAACGGTGAAGGAGAGGTCAAGTAGAGTTATTCAGAACAGTATACTTTACCTCGACAGCAAGAAGACTAGGAGGGTGAGTGTGCCTAGAGCAGAGCCGCCAGTAGTGGTGAATCCTTCGCTACCTTCCTCGTCGAAACCCAAAAAAGAAGAAAAGGAGTGGAATATGCCAAGCCAATTTTTTTGTTTTTTTTCAATTAACATATTTCCAATTACAAATAGTGCACCCGTTAAGGTTAGATGGATAAACCAAAACGTGCAAGAAAGCAACTCTAACCTGAATGGCGCCGATGATGGCGAGCATTGGTCAGAGGATCTAAATGAAATTGCTTATGCTGAAACTCTAACCAGAATGGCACCGATGATGGTGAACATTGGTCAGAGGGTCCTCTACGCTAAGTACAGAAAGGAACTCGACGTCAAGTATGTGCTACCCAATCCAATGCGGAGTGAGGGGCGACCATATGACGGAGTGAATACAAACAAAGCTGGAAAGATAAATGCTGAGAAATGAAACTACTCAACACCCAGAATGTGCTGGCTAACCCGGAGTGAGATAGTAGCGACCATAGGGCGGAGATCTATCTATTACAACTTCAAATGAAATTGAGCAATACCAATTCAAAGCAACAAGCTGGAGAATGACTGCCAGTACTACTGGTCAGTTTACAATAAAATATCATACGCCTGTCAAGATGTTAGAACTGGATATATGATTCATACAATACAATAAAATCTCTTCTTGGCTGAGTTCAATAAGCCATAAGAAATCATTACAACTTTGACAATTAACAATCTGTTTTTCTGTTTTCCACAAATCAGTAATTGCTGGTTAAAAACAGCAGCCTATGAATAGATCCAAATACTCGTAGCTCCCTCACAACTCACACAAATGGCCCAAACTAAGATGCATAAGACCAATATGATGTAGGCGCCCAATCTAGAACCTTAACCCCGACTCCAAATGCAATGAAATAGCAATGCACAAATCCCAAGAAATCTAAATGGTACGGCCTTAATGAAAAAGGCGATTTTCTTTTTAAAAATAATGCAAGCTCTATAAAATCTGAAAACTGGAGAATATGATGGCTCTCGACAAACAAAAAGAATGAGATGATACCCAGAAAGACTATTTTTGTATTTTCCAAGATATGAGTGAAACATGCAATCTGCTGTATATAAAAATGCAATAAGCTGAAACACTAAAATGCCAATAACAGATTTTACAAAGCAAAACTGAACACAAATGAATAAACTAAGTTGCACTCACAAATAGACTGAAATTCACCACTAGATGTTGTCTTTCAAACACGAAGTGATGCCCAATGCTAGAAGGCCTTCATTCCCCGAAGCAGTCCCAAAGCCAGTTCGGCAGCATAACAGTATAGTCGACAAAAGATCCAAAATGATGCTCAACTCCTTCCCTTTATAATTTTCCAATTGACCTCTTCAAACCCTAAAATCCGCTTTTAGGTCAAAATCCACTCCTCAAGGTTGGGCGTACCTTCTCTTCAAGTCTTTTAAGAAATGATATTTTAAAAGAATATCAACATTAATAATTACGCCCCTCCTAATCATTGCTTTGACTTTGGGAAATATTAAATTAATCTTTTAATGAGGGCGCCACCCTCAAGGACCCCCTTTTTAAAACATCTTTAAGTCATTAATCCTAGGCCCAAGGTCGACATTAAAATATATCATTTTAACGTGACTTTTAATTTAAATGACTTAACTCTTTTCTCTGAAAATGCCCTGAAGCCAATACTGGTGAAGTCAATTGATCAAACTGAAGCCGGGAGTCAACCAACCTGAGCTCATCTGGAAGGCTGCCAAAAATAGAATTTACTAAAAATAGTAAATTCCAAAAAGTGCTCTGAATGCCGGGATGATCATACCACTGCGAAGCCCTCTGAAAACCCAGAAGGAATCCGCCATTAAAACTATCATCTTCGAGCAATAACCTCCTCAAAATTAGGAAACCCTAATTTTAACTTCCGACTAGCCTCCGGGTTCCCAAGGAAGGGCTAACGGTCACTGAAAAAGTCAGGCTTGGAAAGGGGACATTACAAGGAGTAACCCTCCTAAGAAAGGTCAAGCGCCAAACAATTCAAAAGGCAAGGCGCTTGCTATTAATACACACACAGAGCCTGATAGACAGCCTGTCACAGAGCTAGGTCAGAGGCCAGTTCAGGGTCCGCCAGTGCCTGAGGTTCAGCCTCAAGTTCCTACACCAGTTCCAGAGCAGTCACCAGCCCCAATTCACATTGAATTGGATTTAGACTCTCCACCTCGCAGTGGGTCCTCTACACGTTCACTTTCGTCGCAACCTCATGTTGCTAGTACAGACCCTTCCAGTAGCATTAGTCGAGATCAATCTTGGATCGAAGCTCAGCTAGGAAGGAAGAGGAGGCAGCCATCCTATGTTCTTAATCATTCTGATTTTGATGAGGTTTATCAGGATGCGCCAGACAAGAGGGTCAAGAACATGGTCCACGTAGAGAGGAATATTGACATGGAGATCGTAGTCGAGACTGTTGTACCTCCACATGGGAAGAGCTTGGCTAAGTTGGAATCTCCGGACTTTGAGGTTATCACAGTTAACCTTGGTCGTAGCACACGCCAGACTCAGGTTGATCTACTACAGGTTGCTACAGACAGTGCTAGAGATAGAATACTGAAGGACAGAGAAGATAAGGCAGCCCTCAAGGCTGAAATCAGACAACTTCGTCAATACATTTCTGGTCTTGTTCACAGTTCAAATGCCATAACCACACTCCCACCAATGCTTGAGCCTCCAGCAGAACAAGAACAACTTAATCATTTAGTTGCGTATGGCAAGCATTTGGATGAGTGCGAAGAGGAGTTCGTTGCCAGAGGCCGTTCTATACTCACAGAGTTATATGAGTTGCGGTACAATGCACGAGAGCTCCGTCTTTGTCTTTAGGATGAGGAGCAAGAAATGGCAATTAACAGACCTCGGGATGAGATTATGATTGCTCACCTGAGTATGGCATATGATTCAGTCACAGATACAGAGGATAGACAAGCTATCTATTCTTGGAAAACACAAATGGTTTTCAAAGCGAAGATAGAGGAGACTATGGCGTCAGAATTGGCTGAGAGTAGAGAGCACATTACTAGTGCACTCCGGTTTGTAAGGACTTTAGTATCTCGCTTACCGTGTCGATATCAGATTGAGGGTGGTGCCTATGTTGAGCTTATTGATGTTCAGTTAGAGCTCTAGGCACTCATTCATACTATTTTCAGTGGAGAGACCGTTGGCTGTAAGATTAATCAGCTTACAATCTTGTCAGCATTGTTTGATGAGGCAACCAGGAGTAGGGGCGAACTTCAGCCCCAGATCACAGCTGGTGAAGACATGTTGCGCAGGCATAGCATTCTTCGACAGAGTGTCAGAGCTCCAGACAGTGATTCAATTAACGATCTCGTTGAGGGATTGGTTGATCGAGATCACGACCAGTAGACTTCAGTTCCTACCTCTCAGAATAGAATTTATACACAGGAGTTAACTTGGCATTACCCTTTCAAGTTAACTCATTGTTTCATCACATGCATATCTATTATGAGATTTTCTTTATTCACTTGGAGTTTCATTTAGGGTTTTCGTTAACTGATGATAGTCTTCCAGTTAACTCGCTTTCAATAAGGACGTGCATGCTTGCACAATTGTCCATTTTTAGATTAGATGTTTCGGTTAACTGATGGTAGTTTTCCAGTTAACTATATATTTTACTTTATTAGGGCTTAGCAAGAAATCTTGCATGCATTGCAAGACTGTAGTTGACTCAAGGTGATTTTAAGGTTCCCTACACCTTGATGTATATAAATAAGAGCTTTTGCTCATTTGTAATTAACTTTTGCACGAGAGAGAAATATATGTTGTGCCTACCTTGCCCTCAATATTGCTCTTTTTGTATTTGTTCATGCCTCTTCACTATTATGATGAATTGTTATGCCACATAGGGTTTCATGCAATTATAATGGTGAATTCTTTCCTTAGTTAGATAAAATCTGTTTTGTGTTCAATAAGCTTGTTCAGATTGAGATGATAGTTGTGCCACCTTGCCTTCAAGTACAGAATTTGCGCTTGGTTATCGTGTGTTGTTGTGAACAATAAACTTGTTCGGATTGAGCAGATAGTTGTGCCACCTTGCCTTCAAGTTGAGATCCGTACTAAGTTTATCATGTGGTGTTGTTTCCAATAAACTTGTCTAGATTCAGCTAATAGATGTGCCACCTTGCCTTCAAGTTGAGAATCTATACTCGTTTATCGTTTGATAGTCAAACCTTGCTCCATTTTCTCATGCTCTGTTTTCTTGAGGAAACTGGATAGATTTTATGTAATTAAGTTTAGTTGTAGTTAGTAATACTACGAAACCAGAAAATACTCAGCTGCAACGTGTATAGTTTTCGAGAAAGCCTTGTACCTCTACAGCTGAAACAAAAAGACGGGATATAGTTTAAGTTTATTTCCTTTGCAAGTACTTTTGTCAAGCACAACGAGGGAGCTTCCCCTCCTAATTTGAAGAGCACTCATTGCGTAGTGTGCATAGCTGTCCGTACCAACTCTTACTCCAGAGGTGCTAGTTGTTACGCCAACAGAAGTGTACTAGGGTTGAGGGCTTTGACCCAACCCCTTAGAGGGTCCATTAGGCCATCCATAAATAGAAAACCAACCTTCTTTCAGATATGTTGGTGACCAACACAGAAAGTCCTTGGAAGTCCACAACATGTTCATCAATGGTTCCCCATTGGTTTAGTTGTGCTAATTCTTTAAAGTGAAGCTTGAGATCCTTGTTGTCAAACCTTTCTATTAGCTTCTTCGTGAATTCCTCATATCAAATAATTTGTTCATGCCCAAAGTAATCATGCCAAGGTACCACCATTCATGAGCTAACCCGTCTAGATGTAAGGCGGAAAATTTGATTGCTTCGTTCTCCACCATGGGGTTGAGTTGGAAGAACGTATCAACTTTTTGAACCCATGCCCGTGATGTGGTCTTTCCCAAACTATCAAAGTATGGCAAGCTAAGCTTACCATTTTTCCTCCTTAGATCACTATTATGATCTCTATAACCCTTGTTGGGTAAATGCTTCATTCTTAGGTCCATGTAGTCTTTTAGAGACGTGTGTTTGCAATCCTCCATCAATCCAATCTTGGCGGATCTGATCTTGCAGCTCTACCAATGTAGGTTTATTGCCTCCTTGTTGTTCCACTCTAGGAGAGAAAATAGGTATCATAGGTCTAGCTTGGTTGTCATTGTTGTTTGTATTTATCATGATTTGAGACAATGTGTCCAATAATTGTGCCATTCGTTGTTGTGTAGTTCTTTGTTCTGCCATGAATTGATCCATATGATCAATGAAGTCTCTATCTCCCATGTTTCTACCTCCTTGTTCACTAATCCAAGATTCATGTTAGGGCTGTTATTTAATGATGAGTCTTTGTGGATGCCCAAGATATTGGAAGTTGTCCTTCCTTCTAGAGCTCAGGTAGGTTCCCACTGTTTTCTTATCTCCCTATTGTAGTATCTTCTCTCCCTTTCACTCATCCACCTTCATAGGCTGATAGATTTGACCAGCTCTGATACCAACTGTAATGTCCCTTATAGATTTATCTTAATTTTGTCTTCAATCTTATAAATTGAAGTATCCAAATATGCCAAGAATCAATAGCTTTTAATGATATACTTTGGTTTATTAAGAGTAACCTCTTGTTTGATTATTTGATATTTATGTATTGATAAGGATCGATAATAGGATGGTAACAACGATGTTACGTCCTTAATAAGAATTTGGAATTGAAATATGAATTGATAAGTAATTTAAGACTGTAATATAGGCAAGATAATAGATTTGTTGTTTCTGATTTTTCCTAAGTTGCCGATTCGGGTACGGGTACGGTATGCTGGTACGGCAAAGTTTTTTTGGAGGGTGGGTACGTTTGGGTACATTTGTACATAAACATACAAAAATCATAAATATAGACATATCTGCAGCCTAAAAAGTAGAAACAAGAATTAAATTTAGAATACCACATATAATGCATATGCTAAACAGAACTTAGAACTACCATAAATATAACAAATCTGAAATACAATTATACTAAATTAATTTGATATCAATTTTTCAAAACTTGAATGTTACGATAGGTATATAATTATATTGAATTCATTGTTCATTGGTTCAACATTTAAAACGAAATAATACAATTAACAGTAGGCATCATATGGATCATCAGGTTGATTAAGATCAACATCATCATTGACATTAGATGATGTAGGTAAAAAGTTGAAAAAAACTTTGAAATTTGCGTTGAGACTTTCGAAATCGATCAAAAACACTACGTCGACCGGAAAAACATCAGGATTCGTCTATTTTTTAGAATACGTTTCAGGAGTAAAAAATGCAGTACCTTGGTCAATTCCACGGGATTTTTAAATGTATCCAATTCGGATACATACCAGTACTCGGAATCGGCAAGGCATAGGGGCGATTCCAGTAACTTAGGATTTTTCTCTTCCAATTCAAGCAATTGAATGTGTGATCAATTAATGCCTTTGACTGATCGCTATTCCTGATTAAAAGCCTTCTATGCATGTGATGTGAATGTGATGCTGTCTCTGATTTTTGCTAATAAATTATGCGTCCATTTCTTGCTGTTCAGTAGGCCCTTTTAGAGCACTCAGGTCTAATGTAAAGATATACATTTTGCAGATTTTATCGATGCCATTTGATTCCTCTTTCAATCTTTATTTATATTTTATCAAGGGGTATGTCCTTCCATGTGAGATGTGTCTTCTTTAATGGATGTGTCCCTTCTAAAAAGCCATCGCTACCATTAATTAAATAGATTTTATTTTTATAAGTACTGACTTGCATTAGTTAAGGAATCGCTGCCCTTAAACTTAATTTACTCTCCCTTAATTTAGATCGCTACCTTACTTTGACTTGGTCGAAGTTTTGACTTGTTGTTTCCCCACCATTACAATCGTTGTTCCTTGCAAGTGAAGTCTGTAGTTTAATCGCTGCATATCAATGGTTTCTGCAATATTCATAAATCATAACACATGTTAAATCTTGGTCGTATTTTTTATTGGCAATCGAATGGCACAATCACATAGTAGCCCATTGCTAGAGGAAGTTGTCAAAAATACATAGCTTGTAGTTGATGATCAAAGAGAAAGTATGGGAGAAAAAGGGCTACAACATTTTATCAGATGGATTGACAAATAATAGGAATAGGACTTTCATTAACTTTTTAATGGCTTCAAGTAGCACATTGGTGTCCTTGAAGTCTATAAATTATTTGCATGAAGTCAAAAATGTTGATACTTTGTACAATCTATTAGAGGGAGTGATCCAGAAGGTTGGGATTGAAACTATTGTCCAAATTGTCACAAATAGTACAACAACATATGTAGCTATTTGGAGATATATTTGGGAGAGTCCTTGTGCTACACATTGCATGGATTTGATGCTTGAGGACATTGGGAAGATTGGATGGGCCAAAAGTGTACTTGAAGACACTAAACAACTTACCAAATTTATCTACAACCATACTTGGGTCCTTAGTTTGATGAGAGAATACCTGAATGACAAGGAACTTGTATGATTGGTTTAACACAATTTACCAACTTCCTCTCTTTGTAAAGCATTGTAGCCTCAATTCCTTCTCTTAAGCAAATGTTTGCAAGAAAGGCCTAGACAAACTCTCCATATTTTGAAAAAACCTAACAGAAGGCCGCAAAAAATATTTTTGATAAGCTATTCATAAAAAATCCAAAAGAGATACTAAAGGTAAGTAATAATCAAAAGCATAAGTTTTGTAGGAAATTATCTATTTGCTATTTTTTAATTTATTTTAAATAATCTTTCAACTTTTAGGTGATGGAACCTCTAGTCAAGGTTCTAAGTGGATTGTGATAGCATGCCAATGTCTTTGCATTTATGAAGCCATGGATAGGGCCAAAGTGACCATTTTGCATTAATATGGTGGTAACAAAAGAAAATGTGACATCATTTGGCACATCATTGATCATAGATGCACAAACCAACTCCACTGGCCAATACATTCCTTGACATACTACATAACCCTAATATTTTACTTTTGTGATACATCTAAGGTAGATGAGGAGGTCATGGGAAGCCTTACTTCATGAATAGAGAGGATGGAAATAGATGAAGATATCAAAGACAAAATTCTAGATGAATTAGAGGCTTACAACGGTGTGGAGGGGAGGCTCTTTCTTTAGCTCAAGTCAATCAGTGGAGGGAAAACAAACAACCCAGCTAAAATAAAATAGGTCTTTAAGTTTTTGCTTAATACTAGAAAGGAGAAAGTTTTAGTTCTTAAGTTTATACTTAGTTCTTACATCTTTTTAAAAGGGTTTACTTGTAAATTTGTGATGGAGGATTTAGGATGCTAGTAGACCAAATCTTAAAAATCTAGCTATGTGTGTTTTGTCCCAGCCTTGTAGTACTTTTGGGTGTGAAAACAATTGGAACATATCTGAAAGTATTCACGCCAAGAAGAGAAATTGGTAGACCCAAAAGTGTCTCAAAGACCTTATCTTCATTCTATCCAACTTTGCCTTCAAACAAAAAAAGTGGAGGGTCCTACTCATGATGCCATTGACTTGGACAACATTGATGCTTTTTCTGATTGGATCTCCAAAGAAACAAATATCATGTTCACTAATGAAGATCTCACTGAATTGGAGTGAAGAACAACTGAAGTGGAACCTGTTAGAAGAATTGTCATTGATGTCAAAACAAAGAATATACTGTTGGCGTAACAACTAACACCTCTGGAGTACAATTTGTTATGAACAGCCTATGCACACTACGCAATGAGTGCTCTTCGAATTATGGAGGGGAAGCTCCCTCGATGTGCTTTGACAAAGATACTTTGCAAAGGAAAAATAAGCTAAAACTACTTCCTGTCTTTTTGTTTCAGCTGCTAGAGGCACAAGACTTTCTTGAAAGAACTTTTACGTTGCAGCTGAGTTTTCTCTGGTTTTGCAAATCAACTAAACTACAACTTATATCTATCCAATCTCCTCAGGAAAACAGAGCAAGAGGAAACGGAGCAAGGTTTGACTATCTGACGATAAGCATGTTAAGACTCTCTACTTGAGGGCAAGGTGGCACAACTATCATCTCAATCTAAACAAGCTTATTGGATACAACAGATTTAACAATTCACTAAGACGATCTTATGGAACCCTGTGTGGCATAACACTTGATCGAAATAGCAAAGCCTTCACAAAACAGCCTTTATCTTTATAACTTCACGAAACCCTATGTGGCATAACCTTCGATTATATTGATAAAGATTTCACAAAACAGATTTATCGCTGCAACTTCTCGAAACCCTATGTGGCATAACGATCGATCACAATGGTAAATTAACACAAAACAGCCTTATCACCTCAATCTCTTGGAACCCTATGTGGCATAACAATTGATTTCAATGATAAAGATGCTCAAACAGATATACCTAAACTATGGAAAGAATTCAGCATTACAATCTTTTGAAACCCTATGTGGCATAACAATCAATTGCAATAATGAAGACACATGAACAAATACCAAAAAGAGCAATATTGAGGGCAAGGTAGGCACAGCATATATTTCTCTCTCAAGCAAAAGTTATTTACAAATGAGCAAAGCTCTTATTTATATACATCAAGGTGTAGGGAACCCTAAAATCACCTTGTGTTATCTATAGTCTTGCAATGCATGCAAGCAATGCGCCAAACCCTAATTAAGCAAACTATACAGTCAACTGGGAAACTACCCTCAGTTTAACTGAAACATCTAATCTAAAAATGGACAATTGTGCGAGCATGCACGTCCTTATTAAAACAAGTTAACTGGAAGACTATCATCAGTTAACGAAAACCCTAAATACAACTCAAGTGTGAAAGGTCTACGGAATAGGTATGCATGTGATGACAGCAGAGTTGGCGGAAGGTAACACCAGTTCCAACTTCGTGTGTGTAATGTCTATTCGAGGAAGTGGAAGTGAAGTTTACTATGTGTGATCTG